>PVIH01015206.1:0-50562 GCA_004025045.1 Sigmodon hispidus
TACAGGGATGGAAAAAAAAATTCAGAGGGAAAGATGAACACAAAGAAAATATAGGTGTAGCAATCTTATTTGTATGTCTACCCTTGATAAGCCATGCTTATCATTCTTATCCTCTATATAGTTATTGTTAACTCTTCCACATTTTAAATTCTTTTTACTGTGTTTTTTTTTTAATAAATACAAAATAAAGAAAAAAAAAGTAAATATATATCACTGCAGGTATAGACTGAAAAGGATCATAATTAATATATGTGGAAAATTACAATTTCCGTTATGTTGAATTATGTTGAAGAGTTAGCAAGGTGCTCGTTTTCACTGATCATAAGTACAGTGAGTTAAAAAACAATACAAGCCCATTTCCCAGCAGTTCTAGATTTAGAAGTCAGACTTAAGAGTCTCTGAAGTCAAGTGTTGCCTGAATTCTATTGCTCTTTGGATATTCTCTTCCAGGAGAATCCATTTGCTTGCTTTGCCACATTTTAGAGCTCATCAAGGTTTTGTCATTGTGTATCCTGCTCTCATCTTCAAACCATGAGTGCTATAAATGTAAGTGTTACAACTCTGTGGAGGGAGTAAAAGGTATCCTGACTGTTTGAGGAGTCATCCTATACCTGGAGAAATGTTAGAACAGCTCTGACAGCTGGAGCGGCAATGGGACAGATCAGTTCTGAAGGAAAAGGTATACTGACTGTTTGGGGAGTCAGGCTATATCTGGAGCTGGAGTGCAATGAGGGATGGTCTCCCCATACTACATAACAGTCTGCTCCTGCAGCTCCTGCTGTTACAACAGAGCTTTGCTCCACTCCATTTAAGGGGGCTTCCTAGCAGAGCTGGGTTTTTCTTGGACCCAAGATCTTACTTCTTTTGCTTCACTCTGCTAGAGAGAAAACCTCTATAGAAATGTATCAATTTCTTCTAGCTCCAATGAAAAGCTACTTTTTCTGCTCCTCTTTGCTCAGTTCCCTTGCATTTTAACAAGGTTCATTTCTTTTGTTCTGCTACACTTTGTTCAGTCCCCATAATGAAAAGTCTATGAAAGGTTTTTTTTTGTTTTGTTTTGTTTTGTTCTGTTTTGTTCAGTCTCCTGAGGGATGTCTCAGTGAGTTCTTCTCTTTGTCAGGAATAGAAGATCTTCATCCAAGACTCTTTTGAAAAAGAGATTTACTTGGAAAAGAGGAATCCAGAAGAATGGCTGCCTCTACCAGATAGAAAAGAACAGCCCAAAAATGAACAGGTAGATAGGTTTATATAAGGGCTCTTAGAGGAAGAGTTTCTCCAGGGATACTAATGAATTGGTTAGTTATTCCTGCTCAAGAATTGTTAGTTTCATTGGTCAAAGGCAGAGATGGCTCTAATTTCAGGGATAAACTGCATTTATTTCATTGGTGTTTGTAGCTTTTGAACTCTAATTCTAAGGCCAGAGCATACTTCTTTCACTGGCTCTGATTCTAGGGACAAACTGTGTTCCTTCGGTACTAGTTTCAGAAACAGAATATTTATTTGGTTCTTTGTTAAGAGATAAATTGTTTCTTTCACTGCTTGGGTCGCAGATCCAGGATGTGTTTCTCTCACTAGCTCTGGTTTCAGGGTCAGGGTGAATTTCTTTGGGTAGCCCTATTTCCCCTACAATAACTATGCAACCATTGTTTAGTATTCAGGGCCCACTCAGATCCCTTATGTTTCCTTCTTCTACAAGTGTGAGGATGCTAAAATCAGAGCTAAAGTATTCCCAAAGCTCACCAGCATGGTGCTGTTGGGATATGGTAGGACCTCTAAGCAGTGGAACTAGTAAGAAAGTTTGGATTCATTAGGAGTGTGCTGTAGAGGGGACACTGAGTCCTAGACCTGTTTCTCTCTTCTTTGCTTCTCACTCATGAGCTGTGTGTGTGTGTGTGTTTGTGTGTGTGTGTGTGTGTGTGTGTGTGTGTGTGTACTACTGCAGATTAATAGCAATGGGGCTAACATCATATACCACATACACTGAAACAGTAGGGCAAACCTTGTTGTGTGTCTATAATGATTATTTCTGTTATTTATTATAATAACACTAAATTGACTAACACAAGGCCTCTTGTTTATAATATAATTCCCCCAAAATCTGATTACTTTAAGACAATTAATTAACAAATTTAATTTTATGGCCCCTTAAAGGTTCTTTGTCATTTGACTAAAAATGTTCTTTAGTTTAACAGATCAAAAATGTAGACTTTTTTTTAAATGTACTTAATACAGTAGTATATGAGAAAATGTCCAGGTCACACCTGACAATTAACTGGAAAACTTGATTAAGTCAGCAATTCTTGAGTAGTATTCATTTTCAAAATGACTCCAGAGGAAATAAACTACCTAAACAGCCTTTTGTATAATAAACAAATTCATCAGCAAAACTCCAGGCACAGAAACGTTTGCTCCTTAGAGATATGTTTTATATTCTGTTGGTTTAATTTTGGTAAGTCATATGTATTTAGAAATTTCTCCATTTTTCTCTAGTTTTCCAGGCTTTGGAATATAGATTTTCAAAGTACTCCTCAATGACTTGACATTCTCTCATTAGTATCTGTAATAACATAATTATCTCTCATCTCAAGATTTATTAACTTTGATCTTCTCTTTCTCTTTTGGTTAGTTTGGCTAAAGGTGTAACAATTTTGTTTATTCCTCCAGAAAACAAATATTTGTTTTCTTGATGTTCCTCAACATTTGGTTAATATGCTTATAATTGTTATATGTTCTTGAAAAACTGTTACTTTATTTATGTAGAATAGTTTTGATCATCTTTTTTGACCAATTTTGATAGAAATTTAATTTTATTACATAGTTGAATAGTTATGTCAGGTTATTTTCTGTTTCTGTTTGCTTGATAGATACCATACCCACCATGTTTTGATTATGAGTGTCTGGATATACTTGTTAGTAAGGTGTTTCTTGATGACAATAGAACATTTAGAAACTAATTCTATGGTCAACCTAAATGTCTTCTTTTCATGTCACATTACATATTTACCAGTTCTAATGATCTGCCTGCTACAAATGTGTATTACCAAAATTGTTTCCATTCAGTTAGGATCTCTCCAGACACTAGCATGGCAGGGGAGGGGGGATTCTTAAGAGCCAGATTAGCCAGATTTTTGAGTATACTTGTCGGTTGTTTGCTAATTGTCTGAGGGTTTGAAGGAAGTGCATGTGTATGCAATGACATTCACCACAGGAAAGCCCATATTTCAGCCTGAGCTGCTTTTGTCCCAGAAACCTAAAATTTTTGCCCAAGTATATTTGCTTTTGTGAGATTGTGAGCAGAAGAGTCCCCCTCTGCTGTTCATGTGATCTTCCAGATCTTAGTTCACTTGTTGGTGGGTGTGTACTTTGCAGTTTAGAAACAAATTATCACTGGATTTCCTCCCTCTCCTGCAGGGAATTTTCTTAGTTCTCTCAGAGTTCATCACCTCCTTTGTCTAGTCCAGGGTTAGAGAACATGGTAGGCTGTCTCTCCAGTCAGGTTGTCTTTAGTTCAAATTTTGTTTTGCGATGTTTGCTCCCAGAGGTCCAACTTTCTTTAGATTTAAACTCTAAAACAAGGGAGGGGTAAGGACAAGGGGTCCCTCTTTCCTAACACTTTCTTCAAGTTCTGAATTGACATCTGTTGTTTTATTCTTTGTTTTTTTTCTATTACAAACTGATAGGCCTATGGTCCAGCTTCTTGTTAGCTAACTCTTGCATGCTAACCCATTTCTATTAACTTATGTATTGCCACATGACTTGTGGCTTTCCTGTACTTTTATATCTTGTTCTCTCAGTGGCAGCTCACAGCATTTCTTTCTGTGTTCCTTCCACTTTATCTATGCTCAGATTTCCTGCCTGCTTCTAAGAAGCCTTGCCATAGGCAGAATACTTCCTTTATTATCCATGAAAACCTACAACATACGGAAAGACATCCCATATCAAAATATTAATTTCAAGTCAGTAACTAATGGTTACATATTTTGCAAAAGAAATGATTTATATTCAGGTATATTCCTTGGAAAAAATTATTATTGTATTCAAATTAAAGCAAGAAACATAATTTAGTTATTTCTTTGAGTTCTTGTTTATTCTGAGACAGGGAAAAGCAAGGCAGAATCCTCTGTTTCATGTGCTGACTTATGATGTGGTCACCTGTCTTCTTAGCCTGAGTAACAATTCCCAATGGAATGTGGAAAGCTAACTTTGTTATAGAGTAATACCTCTGTTAAAATATAGTGTAAAATGTTTAACAGTAAACCCACTGCCTGGATACAAGCTAGCACAGAAGAGGTTCAATATAATCCTTACAAAGTTCAAAAGGTACCAGAAGCCACCACAAGCACTTGTGAGGAGGAGTCAAAGTGGTTCCTTCCACTCTCCTATATCATTGTTAGAATGACCCTGAAGTACTCAGACGTGGGAGGTGGACATGAGCCTGGACCACAGTTCAGAGGACGGGACACTAGAGCACATCCTCACTTTCCACATGGACATACTTAGGTCGCAGGTGATAGGCTTGGTAACAAAAAGAAAATATAGACTTCACTGAAATTTGAGGAAACCAAAAGCTAGCAGATTCAAAGGGAAAAAGATAATTAAAATCACACAACATAGTATATTTGGGAAGGTGGTTGTTAGGGCTGGACTTTAAAAATCTGCATTTCTTCCTCCTCCTCTTCCTCCTCTTATCCTTTTTGTTTTAATTTTTTAAAAAATTTCCATACTCACTTGCTCTTTCTCCCACTCCTTCTCCCAGACCTCCCCCATCTCTCCCCTCCCTCATGACTCCCCCCACTCAGTTCACTCCCCAGATAGGCAAGGAATCCCAAGTGAGTCAATTCGGTCTGTCATATACTGTTGAGGTAGGACTGAGTCACTCATCCAAGTATTAAGACTGAGAAAGGTGTTTTCCCATTAGGCATAGGGTTCAAGGAGCCCAGAATAGACTATGGTCTGATTCCAAGAGACTCCAGAAACTGCTCTTGCCTTTTGACTGTCATCTTCATTCATGGATGTCCATATCTGATCCATGGAAGATATCAGCTGTTATTTCAGAGCCTGTGAGCTCCAATCAGCTTGGGACAGACTACTACATAGGTTTCCCCACTGTGAACCTGATCCCTTTGTTCATGCATTCTCTTCTCCCTCTACTCAGCTGGACCAGTAGTCAGCCAGGGGTTTAGCTAGGGATCTTTGCACCTGTATCTATCAGTTGCTGGATGAAGGCTCCATAATGGCAATTAAGGTAGTCATTCATATGATAGTGGAAAGGTCAGTTTACAGACCCTCTCCACTAATCCCACAATGGCTCCCAGTGTTAGGATATTCACTTCTTTGCTCTCCTTTTCTGTTGCTTCCCCTCACCCCAGCTCTACCATTCCATTCTCTTGTAAATCTAAGATGTGGTTTCTGGGAACATTAACATCACTCTTGTGTGGGAGGGAGACTAAAGAGGAAGAATTTACACAATTGCATTGTAGGGACTTTGGACAAAGACTGGGGTCATTTCTACTGAGATTGATTAATTTTTCTGGACTTATCCTAGACTGAATAAAATAGGATGGGTCACATGCTAGATAGATGATGTGGTGTCTATGTGATATGTGACCAGATAGTGGTGGACACATTTGAAGCTCCCTGATCTGAACTTGGCTCCTCTGCTGGCCATTAGCCTGGATGATACTGCCACTCAAGCTTCCAAGTGTTGCTGGTCTCAGACCTTGACATGAGATGCCAGTTGTTCATAGAAATATTCTTATGTTGCTCTTACGTTATATGACCAGCTTGCAGTTTTAGCATGGACCCTTTTTTCCTCCACTGGCTATGTGGAGTTAACTCTTGTCATGATTCCCAAGATATAGCTGCAGTTTTCCTCAGTCTGTACACAGTTAGCTTCTCCTTTGTGTGGTGGGCTTGGGTTGATCTTTCAGTGTGAATTGGTAAAAGTTTGGGGAAATTATTCTTATTGAAAATGTAGTTTGTTACAATTAACTGGATTAGAAGGCAGACTTGTTGAGTGAGTAGTGATGCTTTGCCAGGGTTTCTCAGTGTGTGTGACTTCATGGGAGCCAGCCAGAGCCAGCTGATGTGGTCAAAGCCTTGCCTTCTTCTTTCTGGTCACTTTGGCCATCCACGTCCAACTATAAGCCCTTTTAGTTTCCTTCCTGAGTGTTCAAGAACATGCCTTTTTGTCCTAACATTCCTGTTTTTATAATCAACACTTTTCTCTGCTTCATGGTTCAATTCCTCTTTGCCATTAGTGATCCCAGCACCTGCCTCTTCATTCCTAATGAATCTCAGTTCCTTTGTCAAATGGAGTATATCCATCCTTGATACCCAACTGCTCATTCACAGAGACACTGAGAAAATGTTTCACCTGCTATTCTATCCCTGAAACCTAAATTTTAGTTTTAAATAAACTCATTTTTTATTTACATACAAAATTTATGGTTTTTAATATATAAGGAAGAAATAGACAATACTGTGGTTCTCTCATGGCATAAAGTTTTCTTGCCTTATTTACACCCTTCCATGTGACAGAGGCGGGGAGTGATTATTCTTGTTTCAGCATGTGCCACAGCACAGGTGTAGGGGTCAGGAGACAACTTGGGCTCCTGGTCCTTGATTTCCTTCTTGTTTGAGGCAGGGTCTCTTACTGTTTACAGTACATATGCAAGGTTGGCTGGCACACAAGCTTCCAGGCATTCTCCTGTCTCTGCCTGACATCTGACTGTTATGGCACTGAATTTACAGAAATTCAGAACTAAATCAACCTTAACTTAGTATGATGGCTATTCTTGCTTGTCAATGTGACCATATCTGGAACTAACTAAAACCCAAACATCAAGGTATTTCTTGTAATTGTACCATTTGAAGTTGGAAGACCCACACCAAGTCTGGATCTCTTGAAATGCGAAGATCCACCTTTAATCTGGACCACACCTTTATATAACAGCATATATGAAGAAGATGGTAGAAGAAATTTATTGTTTTTGTCTGCTTGTTCACACTCTCACAGGGAAGTTTATTATTTCAACTGACATTAAAAACCAGATCTTCAGTATTTCATCCTATACATGGGTCCAGCAGAGACTTCCAGCCTCATGGACTGAGCTCTAATGAATTCCTTCTCTTTCCATTTGAAGAGAGCTTTTGGTGAATAAGCTGGACCATAACATGTAAACCACTCTGTTTATCTAATTCTGCATCTATTCATCTATCTATCTATCCACCTACCTATTTATTGTTTATCTATCTGTCAACATCTATATGTCTACTTATCATCTGTCTATCATATATCTACTTATTTATGTATCCAACAAGTTCTATTTCTACAGAGAATCCAACCAATATACTTGGTATCTGGTGATCTGAACTCAGGTCTTCATTCATGCATGACAAGTGTTTTAGCAATTGACCTCCACAGACCTAAAGCAATTAAAAAAATCTCTACTTCATTCATGAACTTCTCATTATTGATATAATAAATTGTGTTAATAATTTCAATGTAATAATATTATATATTCTCTTCATGTTGAGTAAATTACTTTTAAATTATCTTTTTCTTATTCTGATATTTTTTTAACTTATTTGCAGAGTTCAAGGATAATGGTTTTTGTGTTTCTTTGGTAACATAATTTGGTCTTGTATTTTCAAACTTCTTGATCATCTTTGATATATCTAATGTGTCGATGTATTACCAATTGGATAGGAAAATTAATCAGGAAGACATTTTCTTCTAAAGATATTGTGTGTTATGTCAGAGGCTTTGGTCCCATCTGGACACCAATGATGTCTCCACAAACTATAACTGATGTCTCTGAGGACTTATTAATGTGGTAACAAAGTCAGAGACTCTGATCTGCAGCAAGTCACCCAGCGTGACAGCATTCTAATAGCCAAAGAGATACATATAACTTATGAAGAAGTAATTGAGCCGCTCAAGAAGGCTTAGAGGGTGTATCATACTGGGAAGTCAGGATAAGGTATGGTTAGATTTGTCCTTAAAATGGCCTCATGCACCAATAGCTTACATAGAGGAGAGAGCTATGGAAATAGAGGTACCCATGTGGAACAATGCAATGGCATGTATTTTATTACAACTCCTTGTGGAGCTCAAAAACATTATTGGCAGCAGTATTGTCTTAAAGAAAAATTTGTGACTCTCTGGGTTTAATATGGACACCTCAGTCACTACTATGTACAATTTCTGAGTTGTAAGAGGACTTACCTCATTCAAACAAGCTCAGCAGGGAATCAAGATCACCCTATGCAGGAGACTTTGTCCCTTTCTCAGCCTGTCAATCAGGAGCCTCCATTATCCTTAATTCTCTTTCATGTGCACCATATTCCAGCACTCTCTAAATATTCTAAGAAACATCATCTGCTTGTCTTCTGGTTTTATTTCTTAGTGGAAAATGGCTTGTCTGGTGTCCCTCATTAGCCAGCTTCTGACAAGTCTGCATCTCAGTTTATGGGAAAACATACTTTAGGGTATTTGATGTTGGTGAGTGGCATAGCTTTTATTAATAAAGCAACTGAAGCACCTGCATAAGTTGAATAACTTGTTATAAACTGATTTATTTTCCTTCCTGAAAGCATATGTTAATAGTCCAGGTCCTCAGTGGGATCATGTTAGGAGAAAAGACTTTGGGAGGCAACCATGGTTAGACTTAGTAATGAACATGGAGCCCAAATAATAAATTCATAAGAAGAAGTAACAAAGGAATCATTCTCTGCATGTACACACCCCTTACCAGGAAGAATGCTTTCACTGTAGGTCTGGCATAACTGGCACCTGGATATCTGATATCAGTCACTAGAAATATGAAAACAAAATTCTATTGTTTAAACCTCATAGACTATAGAATTATAGCAGCCCAAACTTTAAGAAACCCCTCATCACCATGAATGATTTTTTCCTTTCCTCTGTGTCTCTCTTTCAGTCTCACTAACACACTACTGCTTATTTGTATTTTAATTCAAGGAAGACAAAATGTAGGTCAGGGAATGGTCAATGAGCTAATCAGTCAATAATAGTCATACCAAGGACAGTCAATGTGAAGCTATTATGAGTTCTTGGAAATATCAAGCACCAACAAATATCTTTCTTCAAAAAGAATTTATTAAATGGTTTTTTGGCATTGATATGGAATAATCAGTTATATAGTAATCATAGCATTCAAAAGACTATCAATATAAAGGAGAAAAATCTCTTCATCTTCACTGGTTCTGGCACAAAATAGAAAGCTTCTTTAGTATTTCCTCAAGGATTCTGACTAAATAGGAATTTTAGGAATTTCTTAGTTATTATTCCAATGTCTATTGCAATGTCTATGGTTATTGTTTCTGTCTTCCTTGCTCTGTACTTGAACATATATTTCAAATTTGTGTTTTACTTAATATTTTTGTATGACAGCTTGCCTTGCATGTGTATCTTTTAACCACATGTGTGCCTGACACCTTTGGATCCCAGGAGAGGGTATCACAGCAGATCCCCTGGAACAGGAGTTTTAGGATAATTTGAGGTACAAAGTGGGTTATATTATGTGAGATGCTTATATGTTGTTATATTATGGTATATTTTGTCAGAGGCTTGGCTGGCTATATGCAGGCTCGGGGGATCTGAACTCTGGTCTTCACATTTGCAAGGTAAGTGCTTTATATACAGAGCCATCTCTCCAGCCCAGTTATGGTTTCTGTCTGGGTACTGCAATCGAGAGGAAATACAAGTATCAAATTCAAGGTTATAGAGGCCATTATTACTCAGAAGTCTCAGAGGCAGCTGGAGGCAGCTAGTGCCACTCAAAGCATAGTTAAAAAGCAAAGAACAGTGAATGAAAGCAAGGATGCTGTTTTTAGACCGTTTCAACACACACACACAGCCAGAGATCACCAGCTAGGGAATGGGGCCACCTACACTGGGCAGGGCTTCTTAACTCAATTAACACAAGCAACATAATTCTCCAAATGCAAGCCCAGGTCATCCCTCAAGTGTTTTAGAGAAGGTATACAAAACTAACCATCACAATGTTAATCTTAAAAACAGATGCTTGTTTGTATTAAACATATTCAAATAAAAGTGCTGTTTCTTTGTTTCCTAGTTCATTCAAAGTGAGTACATAGATATTAGTTCTCAGCCTATGTACAAGTATCTGATCCTATTGCTCAGCTAATTTGCATACATGATTGTTAAGTGTAGATAAATTACACTGGATATCTTGAATTAACCCAGTATGTTGTTCTGCAGTATCAGCATTCTATTTTTCTGTCATTGATTCTGATTGGTAACAGATACAGAATCTAGCCTAATCAGAAACCAATTCGTTTCTTGTGCATATCTCTCCGAGAAGAGCATTGGCATCTTCTGTCACCATGTCAAGAAAACAAAATTTCAGGTAATGTAAAGCTTTACCATCCTTATTAACTAAATGCCCATTAGCCACACAGTATTCCTCATAATATCTTGAAAGCCTTTCTTGTATTGTTTTTTTGTCTGTATTTTCAAATACATTGGGAGATTTCAATCTTGCCTTGAGCTGATCCACTGACACCTGCCAGTCCTCAGCCAAACTCTGTAAAGATGCATCATCCACTCCAAACACAATTCGATAATGGTTCATGCTTTGCTGAAGGGTCTCCACATCATTTTCCTTTAATAATTCGCCCACTGAACCTAGGAGTTTCAGTATGTCAGTTCCAAATGCTTCCAGCCAGATTCTCTGCTTTAGAAACTGCTGCTTTCTTTCAATGGCTGGACCTGTAATATTAGGCAAGGAGAGCATAAAATTGTGTCTTTTGTGTACAGGGAGAACATTCACCATCATATTCATCAGGTTTGGGAAGTCATAGGCAGATGAATCTTTGTTAGATATTAAGAAAATTGGTGGTTCCTTGACTTTATTTTCCTGAAAAATCTTCACACAGCTGGTCCGGATTTGAGCCAGCACCCTTGTTTTGTCAAAGCTTCGTGGTTTGCATTCCTCTTCATTTTTTAAGTCAGAGTCCACCTTGGTTCTCACAAAATAGAAATCCTTCTTCATCATGCTGATTGCTTTGGCAAGGTCTAGATCGTTTTTCTTAAATCGTGTTTCAGAAATAATAATGAAGAAGTCATACTCATGGAATTTTATTTTCTCCAGATAATTTTTTTGTGGGAAATTTGTGGTTCCAATCCCAGGCAGGTCCCAGAAAACCACACTGGGAATATTGGGGTGTCTGTATGAACATCTCTCCATGGTCGTTTCCACCACTCCAGTTTCAGCCGCACCTTCCTCTTCATGCCGGACTCCCCTCATGACATTGATGAAGCTGGATTTCCCAGTTCCAGACTCTCCGGTCACAGCAACATTGAGTGGGGCACTATCAATTTCTTTTAATGCATCAGTGATTGAAGCACTTGCCCCCTGAAAGTTTCCTTTGGTCAGGCTTAGTTTAATTGACGCTGTGGTTGCCTCAGAAATGATATTACTAACTCCCGGAAACTTCTTAAAATAGTTAGCAAAGCTGAAGGCCAAATATTGGTGGTGTTCATCCTTAGATGTAGAGAAAGGCTGACCCATGACTGTGAGCAAATAAAGGCCCTGAAAATAAGAAGGGAGAGTAAGGAAGTTGTGGACAACATTTAACAATCTCTATTTCAGCAAATTTAAACTCTATTGCCACATACCATTCTTAATGGTTGTAATTATGCATCTGCTCTCCCACTGCTCATTTTACACAATTGGGACCTTGTGTTCTCTGACTAACATCACCTCATTTTCCTCTCCCTACAGCTTTGCCCACCATCCTGCTTCCACCTCTATGAGTCTGGCTGCTCTAGATTTCATGTATAAGTGACACAGTAGGGCCATCCTTTCTGCTGTGACCATCACACGAGACTTTAGTGGTTTACTCTCCATTGTCTCTTCACAGATCCTTCTTCCCTTTCAGCCTGCTCTGTGCTCTGTGCTATGGAGACTACATCAGCAGAAGGACACTCCATCACCATTTAGCTCCCAGTGTAAGTCAGCTGTGTCTGGTCATGGTCCTCTGTTGTCCTGCTTGGGCTGCATGTCTGACTGTCCCTGCATCCCTCACTCTTTGTAATATTTTATTTGGTCTTTGTGAACTGTTCAGTATTCCTGTTATTTTTAAGGAAAGTATTTTCTTCTTTTTCTTTCTGCTTACATCTGCCACTCACACTTTCTAGTCTCTGGTTGTCACACAGTCCCTTAATTATCCAATTCTCTGAATTTGCTCTTTTAACAAAGTCACTTCATATAGGGGCATCCAATGCCTGGGGTTGAGGCCCAGTTTAACTTCCTATGGCTTCCTACATTTTGGTGATGTGTCTCTGGCCATAAACTCTGCATGTGAGTGACTCAGTACATCCTGATCTAAGACCACCTCTGCCCAGCCTCCACTAATATTACTGACCCTTATTCCCCAGCCCATGTACCACATTCCAAGGCTCCCATCCCCTTTTCTCTACCCTATATAACTTCTGGCTGGATCTCCCTCTGCACTATTTGCCAGAGAGAGAGTCTGGCATCTTCATTTGAATATTGATTGACAAATCCTTTCTAATCTATAATATGTAACACTTTTCCATTAAAGAGTTGGATTGAAGGCCAATGGCCAAGACTCTTTCTAAAGTGAACTGGGACCAAACTTTGCAAAGTATAATGCATATTTATAGGGGATGTGGTGTCTCCCCATCCAGTCACCAATGCCACATAGATATATCCTAGGATCAAATTCTTTCTAGATTAACTGAATCAAAAGGCAAGTCAGATAGAGGAGGGTTAGGGGCATCACGAACCCCAGTGGATGTTTGTACTCAGATGATCCAAGTAGTATCCCTGAAGCATTACAAATGAACACAGGCAACAGGTGCAAGACACAGGAGAAAGGGTAGTCAGTAGGTTGAGTTGATATTGATAACGCTATCTCCTGAAACTTGGGTTTGACAATATGTGTTATATCCAGAGGCCTGACGTCATGGATAGCCAAGTGGGAAAGGTAGAACCGGCAGGTACTATGTCAGCGACTATAGAAACAACAGGTGTAGATGGACATGTATAACGTAGCTCTTTAGCAATATGAACCATGGTAGTTTTCTTATGTATCATTTCATAGACCTCTGAGTCCTAAAAACCAGGAATCAGAGTCAATCAGCAAAATGGTCTCTCAATTTCCAGGTGCCATAAGACTCTATTCATTGAGTACATGTAAAATATGAACATAAGAAGTCATCATAAGTTGGAAAACAGGTAAAGTCACCGGAATTTCTATAAAAATATCTGGGTACCCTGAATGCTGTATAGAATGGGCAATTAACATACATGTATGGATGCTAAGGTAGGACAAGGATTTGTCAATCTGCTCTTGTCATGCTTTATTGTTAGCTAAAATGTTATTGTGAGATCTGGAGGTTCCCATAGGCATTTCTGTCCATTACTTTAAAATTAGCATGCTCAGAAATTGTAATCCCAAAATGAGCATGCTTAAAAGTCTGTCTACCCCTATATGAATATGTATAGGCTCTATGAATATAATGTCCATTCTTCCTTTGTTAGGAGTAAGTTAGAGCATTACTCATTAGTGGACTCTAAACACAAAAAAAAGGAAAAAAAAAAGCAGCCTTGGTCTGACTCCTTGGATCCCAGTCCCCCTGGAGGAACACCTGATGTTGTGGGGAAGAAAGTGGATTTGCCAGAAGTGGAGGCTGAAGTAAGCAAAATTTTTTTTAAACATCTTGCACTTAATATGAACATAATTCATACTGATATATAATATCAGTCTTTGAAAAAATATATTTCTTCATTACCACTCTAAAATTTATTTATTTAATTTTATTTTTTTAAAAGATTTATTTTTTTAATATTATTGATTTTTTTATTTTACAAACCAATCTTTGTTCCCTCTCCCTCCCTTGACCTATTTCTCCTCACCTTCCCCATCCCACCCCATCTTCTCCTCATAGGGGATAAGGACTCCCTTTGTTAGTCAACACAGCCTGGCACCAAAAGCTCAGAACTGAGCCCATCCTCTCCTACATCACAGTTGAGGAAAGCATCCCACCATAGGGAATGGGACCTAAAAAGCCATTTCATGTATCTGGGATAAGTCCTGGTCTTTTTTCCAGGGGCCCCACAACCAGATCATGCCATACAACTCTCACCCACATTCAGAGGGCACAGTTCTTTACCATGCAGTTTCCTTAGCTGTCAATCCAGAGTCATGACCTCTCACTAGCTTGGCCAGCTGTCTCTGTGATTTTTTTTTCATCTTGATCTTGACCCACATTGTCCCTATAACCATTCCTCTCTCTCTTCATCTGGACTCCTAGATCTAGGCCAAGTCCTTGGCTGTGGGTCTCTGTATCTGCTTCCATCAGTCACTGGCTATAGATTCTATGATGACAATTAGGGTAGTCACTATTCTGAGGGTAGGGGGAGGCTAGTTCAGGTACCTTCTCCACCACTGCTAGAAGTCCTAGCGAGGGACATTCTTGTGACCACTCTAAATTTAAATAAAACCAGAAAGTTAAAAAGACTTCTTTGAGCTGCAACCTGAGATCCACAGATCTTCTGTATCCATCAGACCAAGAACTGAGTAACACTCTACTGAACCCAGGCAGAAATTCTGATCTCACCTACTCAGGCTCTGGGACTCAGCCCTTGGAAGCTCACCCCATGCATATCTCCCTTAATTCCAGGCTAGCAGGGAAAACCCCTGCAGGTCAGTATCCCCAGTAAAATCCACTTCACTTTACACTACCAACTTCAAAACCCTGTCTCATTCCCCAACCCACATCACCCTGTGACCTCAGAGATTAAGAGACCCCCAGCACCTGTTGGATCAAGAGAATTCCCTGAGACCCACAGATCCTCAGTTCCTATTGGAACAAGAACAGTTACTTGAGACCCTCAGTTACTCAGCACCTGGTGGATCAAGGACAGCCACCTGAGACCCACAGTGTGTCAGCACTTACTAGATTAAGAGGGGTAACTGACACCTGTGACTCACCAGAACATATTGGATCAAGAACCCCATAATGATCAAGAACTCCCTCTGGATCAAGAGCTCATATAGAACCAAGAGTGGATCCCTGACTTGGATCAAGGGGACACTCCTTCATTTTTGGTGGGAGTGTAAGCTTGT
Organism: Sigmodon hispidus; assembly: GCA_004025045.1. Classification (NCBI taxonomy): domain Eukaryota; kingdom Metazoa; phylum Chordata; class Mammalia; order Rodentia; family Cricetidae; genus Sigmodon; species Sigmodon hispidus. The sequence goes on from PVIH01015206.1 coordinate 15,148, forward strand.
TCAGATACTTTGGAATGAAATATGGCGGTTTCTCAGAATTGAGAATCAATCTCCCCAAGGACCCAGCAATACCACTTATGGTTGTATACCCTAAAGAGGCACATTCACACTCCAAAGGTATTAGCTCAACTATGTTCATAGCAGCATTATTTGTAATAGCAAGAACCTGGAAACAACCTAGATGTCTCTCAACTGAAGAATGGATTAACAAACTGTGGTACGTCTACACAATGGAATACTACTCAGCAGTAAGAAAAAATGATATCCTAAAATTCGCAGGCAAATGGATGGATTTGGAGAATATCCTCCTGAGCGAGGTATCACAATCTCAGAAAGACAAGCAGGGGATGTACTCACTCATTAGTGTTCTCTAAACAAACAAACAAGAAAAAAAGCCAAACATCCCCAAGCTGCAAACCACAACCACTGAACATCTTGGGATCAGAAACACCCTGGACTGACCCTTCAGACCCCGCTCCAACTATAGGAACACCTGACTCACTCTTGAGGGAGGGGGGACAAAACTGGATTTGGCCAGGAGTGGAGACTGATCCAAGCATTATTGGGTCAGTGGGACCATAGGACTGTCTGCTCCCTGCCCAGGGAGGGGATGGGGAATTTCGGAGAAGTAAAATGACCTGATGTGGTGGGAGGGGGAAGGGACCTTGAATAAGGATATACAGGGATGGAAAACAAAATTCAGAGGGAAAGCTGAACACAAAGTAAATATATGTGTAGCAATCTTATTTGCATTATCACCTTTGATAAGTCATGGTTATGATTTTTATCGTCTTTATAGTTATTGTTAACTTTTCAGCATTTTAAATTCATTTTACTATTTTTTTGATAAATACAAAATAAAGAAAGAAGAAAAAAAAGAGTGGATCCCTGAGACACAAAATCACCAGCTCTTATTATACTAAGTACAGGTCACTGTGACACAGAATACACTAAATCCAAGTGGCCAAGGAGCTCAGACTGAACAAAAGAGAGGCTTCCTGAGACACAAATACAGCCAGAACAGATTGCACCATAATCAGCTCACTGAGATACAGACAAATCCTACAGTGATTTGAGGAAGCAATGGGCAGACACCTGTGCAAGAATACACATAACAACATAAAGAACAATATGGCACCATCAGAACCTGGTGGTTATACAACAACAAAACATGATCATGGCAATGTGGAAAAAGCAGAAGGAAATGGCCTTATAAATCACTTTATGAAGATAATAGAAGCCTTAAAGAGAATATAGAAAAGTACTTAAAGAAAAGACAAGCAAAAAAAATTGTGAGAAGTTATCAAATTGCTGAAAGAAAATAAAGAAATCCAAGAAAAATCAATCAAACAGGTGAAGGAAACATTTTACGATTTATAAATTGAAATGGAAACAATAAAAAAAGACAGGAATGAGGCAATGCTAGGAATAGAAAATCTGAGGAAACAGCCTGGAACCACAGATGCAAGCATAACCAACAGAATGTAAGAGATGAAAGAAAGAATCTTTGGTGTGTAAGATTCAATAAGGAAAATAGATATGTTAGTCAAAGGAAAAACTAAAAATAAAGACCCGTAATACAAACATCAATGAAATAAGGGAAAACATGAGAAGACCAAAACTATGAATAATTAGAATTGAAGCAAAAGAAGAATACCAGCTCAAAGGCACAGAAAAATTATTCAACTATGTTATAGAAGAGAACTTAAAACATAAATAGTTTAATAAAAAGTTTGTTATAACAGACAGAGATTCCCAGCTGCTGCTAGCAGTGAATGACTCCCAAGATCTCCGAAGAAGATATAGAACAATGCAGAGACTCTACCCAGATTGTTGATAATAATAACCACTGGAGAAGACACCACAATGCAGTACTTACCATCAAGACCCATCCAATAGTATAGACAAGCAGGACACTGGAGAACTGATTGCCCCATCATACATAGACAAAGTAAGCTCGGGCTTCCCCATGTTCCTCATCCACGGGGAAAAAATTCTCACCTTATGGACCTGGTAGCCAAAGACTGAGCTGTCCTGATAACTCTGCCTCCAGTGTTGAGGAGACAGCAGGAGCCTGAATTGACTGTCTGGGTAATGAACTACTTTCTGTTATTTGTAATAGATTCTGAAGCTGCTTCATTTACACTTACTCAGATATAATATATCCTTCTTGGATCTCTGAGAATATTGACTGCCTGTAGCTTTAAGAACAACAATCTCTTGTAGGATTCTCAATTCTCTTTTAAAGTAAAAACCATGCTTTAGGCAAGCCCGTAGGATATTTTTAAATTATTGGTTGATGGGGAGGACCCAGACTATGGTGGGTGGTGTCATTCCTGGGTCGAAGTCCTAGGTTCTCTAAAAAAGAAGCTGGAGTAAGCCAGGAAGCAACCCCCACCCCCATAACCTCTGCATCAACTTCCTGTCCCCATGCCCCTGTCCTGTTTGGGTTAATGTCTTGATTTCCTTTGATAGTGAACAGTGATATGGAAATGCAAGCCCAATAAACCTTTCATTTCCATGTTGATTTTGGTCATAGTGTTTCGTTACAGAAATAGCAACCTTAACTCAGACAACTACAGATTCTCAAAACACATCCTGAGTTAAAGTCACACAGTATAATTTCTGGGATACTGCCAATTTCAGTCTTACCCTAAGACTTCACCTTTTGGTCCTCTTACTAGGATCCTATTTTCTCACCTCCATGGTGTCATTTTCTATAGTCCTTATCCCCATGACAACAGACTGGCATGAGAATTAGATCAAGGGTGCAGAAGTTGGTCTGGGAAGAAAACCCCAGTGGGGAGATCCATGTTAAAATCCATATATTCAATGTAATATCACAGTGTCCTGAATTCATCATTTAGATTTACTGATTTTTTTTATATTTTATTTTATAATACCAATCTAAGTGAGGGGAAAAAGTGATCTAACTGTGTATTAGAAATATAGGTCATTTTTTAGAGTATGTTCTTACATTACTAAGGCTTTGGGATTAATACCCAGTGTCTCATCAAATTCAGGTGTTTGGAGATTCAGAACTGAGGTTGATTGTTGGGTAATTCCATAACTGAGATCTCATATTTCTGCCTTTTATGATCCAGAAACAAGCCAATGGACCTCCACAGCAGCACAGTGGACCTCGCCATTACTTTAGAAGACAGCAAACCACTGTTGTCAGCCAGGAGCCTCCTCTGTCTGTCTCACCCATATCTAATCAGTTTGAACACTTAGGCTCTATTTCCAAATCCACTCACAATTATCAATCCTCCTACATTATCTTCCTCAAGACCTCCTCAATTCCAACTTTGGTCTTGTCATCAACATTACTGTATTTTCTGTGATTGTTCTGGAAACAACATGGATGATTAAACAACCAGAGTTATCCCTATTGACCCTGAAAAAATTGAACTCAGGACCTCTGGAAGACCCACCAGTGCTCCTAACCTCTGAGCCATCTCTCCATATCATGTCAAATCAATTCTGTGATAAACCATAAGGATTTCCATTTCCCACAGTGAGATTTAATTATGTTAACAGTGCACATGCTACATACAACAGAACTTTAAACTTTATTATTACACTTCTGGGGTCTCTGATGCCTTCATTCCAGCAACCCTGACACTTGGGCTGGCCTGCCCTCTCCTGACTTTGTGCTTAGTGTCTGCTTCCTTTACTTTTGTCCCCTCTCCCAGTAGCCCCATGGCTAGTACCTGAAACCCCCTTCACTAGACTGAGCTTCAGTTAGGCAGTTTTAAGATAGGTATATGGTAGTTTATCATGAGGGAGGGAGCAAAAATATCAGAAATATACCTGGATTTTCTTATGAATATTGTGCCTTTTCTAGTTGGAACTGGTGTGTATGAAATTGAAGTCCTACTAAACTGATAAGGAATTGGGGTCAAGAGTCTGAAGAGAACACAAAAACAGTCTAATACAAAAGAGAAAGATCTAGAATCATGCTGTTTGTGAGCAAAGCAGATATAGTTTGACTTCACATCGAGCCCCATTCCAAGCCACAGAACAAATGTGAGCAGCTGTGCAGGAAACCAGAGCTGCAGAACTTCATGCACGCTGACTGCAGACAAAGGAGGCCTGGAGGTGGTGAGTAAAGAGAATGTCCAAAAGGGGGAAGCTAAACCTCGTTAAATAAACACCATATCCAGATTTAGTGTTGAAGGGCACAGTCACCACAGGGCACAGACAGGATATCCCTGAAGCACACAAGCTGTTCTCACTCTTGCAGTTTCCCCCTCTCATCCTTCCAGTTGTAGCTCCTGGAGTTGTGATGCAGACTCAGGTGAGACAGTTGTCTGCATGACTTTCCAATGACTATGAGCACAGGGAATGAGAGGGCTGTGACAGAGCAACCATTACATCAGGAAGCCTGTCTAAGTGACAGCTGCCACCACCTCCAGACAGCTCATGTTCCACACAGATGGGGAAAAGATCCTTAGTGCTCAATAAAGAAGACCATGGTGAAGAGGGTTCTTCAGGTACAATTCTCCACAGCCAGAAGCAGCATGCACAAAGACCTCAAGATGTAAGGAATGAAATACTTGACCCTGAACTCAGAAGCAATATGAGAGTGAGATACAGCAACCTCATGCACTACAGAGAGAGTCTATCATCTAACACAGCCATTTAGAGAGAGAGATAAGAAGCAAGTAAAATAAATTGAATACCTTTATCAAAACCAATATGCAGATCATTTCCTTTAGGTCTTTCTAGACTTAAATGATTGGCAAAGATTACCCATATGTCCACCCCATCCACTTCCCACCAAAGCATCCTAGCATTCAAGCTTTGGATAGCTGCAGTCAGGGAATGTTCCTAAATATCTTGCTACCTAGCAGCTCTTTAAAGAAAGGACATGGAGAAGGCTAGAAGTAAGATCTCAATGCTCCTGTCCACTTACCAGAAAATCCCAAGTCCAGCTGCAGGAACTACTGTCCACTGTGCTCCAGGCTCTTCACTTGAACCCACCTCGGCTTCCTCTGTGGAAAACAGTCAGTTCACAGGACCTACATGCACTCTTTTGTCTTCTATCCCTCCCCTTTAAAGGAATGTTGGCCAATCATGGAGGAGCATGGATCTGGTGTCTTTTTGGAATCATCTACATTTCCAAGAAGAGAAAAGTGAAATAAAACAAACAGTTGTTTACACTCTATCAGCAGTTCCCTACTTTGCAGAGAAAGCTGGACATTCCTAAAATAACAATGTGGAACAAGGCTTGAATAAACACAAGGAACACCCAGAGCAGCTTTCTAGCTAGGCTGGACAGAATCTCATGAAAGTTAATTTCTCTGACCCCTGAGTCCACAAATGCAGTCTGAGATAAAGTTACACAATACATTGTTTGGAGTCCTTTGCAGATGTCAATTTTAGGCTCACCAAGAAAGAACTCATTTTACACTAAGTATAATCTTATTTCTTCTCAATTGTAGATTTATGCTCCTTAATTCTTGTCATTGTGAACTCCACTGCCAATGTAGAGATTTGTTTTGGCTGGTCTTGACAGATTTTATACATGTTGCTAAAACCATCACCAGTATATATGTGTAGTTGCCCTGCAGTGTTCAATAGACACTGATTTGTTGTTGTTGTTTGTATTTTTTTTTAGTCATCACCAACTAACTCTGACGCTTAACATTTTTTTCACCATATTTTCCATAACCATTCCTGTACCTTAGAAAAATAGAAATATGTATCTAACATTTAATGCTGGACATTTATCAATGTCTTACTCTATGCATCTTAGACAGCTGAGAATAATTGTATTGATTATTATCTACTGCAAAAAAAGAGTTTATTGGTAATAGTTAAGCAATCCTTAGCCTATGGCCATAATAAAAAAAAATATTAGGAAGTGGTTTAATATTATGTGCATTTAGCATAACAATAAGATATTTTCACTCGGGTGAATGACTTGTATAGTCTTAGGTTGTTGTTCAGATATGGTACCAAGTATAGACTTTATCTTGAGGAGAAATATTGAATCCAGTAAGGAAGGAATTGGTTACTACCACTACACTCCTGTCACTATTGCATTGGTGGTTATATCTATTCTGACCAGTCATTATAGTAGCTCACGAAGTTCACACCTAGATATGATTAATGTTTCATTTTCTACTAGGCTAGTGTGGCCTTCCAAGACTCTGAAAGATAGCCAGTAGGGATGAAGCTTCTGGATCAGTATCAGCTTGATCTCTCCACATTTTATCGTCTAGGAATGTGATGGTTCACTAGGATCTTACCATCATGTTCTGGAAGGTAACCAATTGCACCAACAATGGCTTGTAATGACCAGGGTCATCACTGACCAACAAGTCCAAAAAAGCTAAGAAATTCCTGGGTCTTGGTTATTTATTTGTTACCCTGTTGTGTCTAGCAAGCTCATGTTGCCACAATAGTGAAAAACACCATCTCTTTTGTTATATGTGTATAGATGTACTTTAGGAAGCCTCTACATTAGTAGGTTACATATGACATTTTGAAAATCTTTTCCTCATATTTATCCCACCTACTTTCACGTCCCTTCCCTATTTTTACCATCAACTTGATTTCTCTCTTCTTTCTCCATAACCCTCTTTAAATCCCATCTTCCCTCTCCCACATGCTCTACACCATGACTCCATAGGATTCCAAATCCCTGTGAGTTTTCTAACTGGAACATACTTATGTAAAGGGTGGAAGCTAAGAGCTACACATGAGAGGGAATTAATGATGTCTGCCTCTCTGGGCCTCTCTTGCCTCAGTCACAATGAACATATTTATCTTTGTCATTAGCTGTTTGACAGTGCAATTCTGAACATGTATACAAAAAAAAATGCAATGACCCCAATGATCTCCCAGCTGACATCACTTAGGTAAGATTGAAAATCCATGAAGAGTTTCAGAAGAGACACAGTTTCCTGAACCTCACTGGTTAGAAGATGACAAACCTGATTCACCTGATTCTAGCCATAACTGATTGTCATGAATAACTTACAAAGCTGTATGATGGTAGTGTGTGTCAGAATATTATGGAAATATACTGGGGGAGATGTAGTGCTTAATGGAAAAGCACCTGTGGGTTCCAAAATACATACTTTAAGCCAAGGAAAGATATTATGATTAACTATAATACATTGTCCAGGACTGTCACATATTACACATCCTGAGATGCTACAGTAGAAAGATTAGGGCTCTTCCACAGAAGGTGTAGACAGAGATTGAACTCCCTATCTGTCATAAGCAGACTCACCTGTCCATCAATACTTCTATGGAGAAATCTGACTTGGACATGATGGTAACTGCTTTCTCAACATTATATGCCTGGCTGCAGAGATGGCTCAGTGGTTAAGAGCATGTACAGGGCAGCAAGAAAACAGGATTTGTTACTGTCATCGATGGCAGGTGGCTCACAAGTGCCCATCATTCTATCTCCGGGAATATTTGATGCCTCTTACTGCTTCTGCATTCACATGCACATACTTAAATCCCCATGATACATGAACATGATTAAAAATTAAGTAAATTTTAAAACATGTTATACTGATGAATGTCAAACATAGTCTCCACAGATATTTATTAATTTTTTTTAAATTTTCTCTGGTGTTTCATTAGATTAGTCTTTGAAACTCCATTCAGTGGCTCAAAGCGGAAATGGTGCTCACTCCTCTGAGTTATTGCCAATTTCTCTTAGAAACCTGAGCATTTTGTTTTTTGTTTTGTTTGTTTATTTTTGTGAAGTGAATAAAATATAAGCAAATATTTAAAGAAATATACACTTCAAAGTAAAACTGAAAAAAGTGGTACAGGCCATTTACCAAAAGTAAATCAAGATCAGATTAAATACCTAAACAGACCTATAACCCTAAAATAAATTGAAGCTGTCATTAAAACCCTCCCAAGTAAAAAAAGCCCGGGTCCAGATGGTTTCAGTGCATAATGCTACCAGACATTCAGAGAACTATTACCAATACTCGTCAAACTGTTTCACACAGTGGAAACTGAAGGAATATTGCCAAACTCTTTTTATGAGGCCACAATTACCCTAATACCCAAGCAACTCAAAAACACAACAAAGAAGAATTACAGACCAATTTCCCTCATGAATATTGATGCTAAAATTCTCAACAAAATTCTGGCAAACTATATACAAAAACATATAATAAATATCCACAATGATCAAGTAGGCTTCATCCCAGAAATGCAGGGATGGTTCAACATATGAAAAACCATAAATGTCATCCATCATATAAATAAACTGATGGAAAAAAACCACATGATCATTTCCTTAGATGCTGAAACAGCCTTTGACAAAATCCAACCACTTCTGGGTGTATATCCTAAAGATGCACAATCACATTCCAAAGGCATTATCTCAACTATGTTCATAGCAGCGTTATTAGTAATAGCAAGAACCTGGAAACAGCCTAGATGCCCCTCAACTGAAGAATGGATTAACAAATTGTGGTACATCTACACAATGTAGTACTACTCAGCAGTAAGAAAAAAAAGATATCCTAAAAAAAAGAAGAAAAAAATCATATCCTAAAATACGCAGGCAAATGGATGGATTTGGAGAATATCCTCTGGAGTGAGGTATCACAAAGTCAGAAAGATAAGCAGGGGATGTAGTCACTCATTAGTGGACTCTAAACAAACAAAAAAACAAACGAGAAAAAAGCAAAGCATGCCCAAGCCGCAAACCACAGCTACTGAACAACTTGGGATCAGAAACACCTTGGACTGACTCCTTGGATCCCACTCCCCCTAGAGGAACACCTGACTCAGTCTTGAGGTTGGGGGGAGTAAACTGGATCTGCCAGGAGTGGAGGCTGAACTAAGCAATATTGGGACAGTGGGACCTTTGGACTGCCTGCTGCCTGCCGATAGAGGGGAGGGGGAGTTGTGGAGAATAGAGATTGACCTGATGTGGTGGGAGAGGAAGGGACCTTGAATAAGGATATACAAGGATAGAAAATGTGACTTCTTTGTTCATAATTTAAAAAATGTAAAAAAAAAAGAGGAGACTTTCTGTTCTTTGCCTCCTTGCCCTCACTATCCATTCATTATCTGGCATTAAAGCTTACTTTATTGGGATTCCAGAGTGTATTGAAGACCAGCTGAGACATCCACCTAGATTATTGAACTTTCCATTGATAGACAGCTATTGTTGGACTAGTTGGCCACAGCCTGTAAGCCATTCTAATAACCTTATATAGACATCCATGTTTGGAGAGTACCATTAAAAGGACAAGTGATCTGGATAGGGATGAAATCAAAGGTTTTGTAGCTTGCAAGCCAGGATACCCTTTGATTGATAGTACTCACTATGTCAGTTTACCCTGAACCTGAAGTTAAGCCTGGGATGGAGAAGAAAAGGGCAGTGGGACAAACTTGGAAAAACATCATCAAATACTATGGCATTACTTAAGAGATGCTCATTCTCCACCTCATTGCTGAGAAGTGGCATAGTGTGGCAGCTTATCCATAGAAATACAATCATCTTACCAAGCTGTAATTCAACAAGCCAATGTTCCTAAGACAAATTGACCATAACAAAGAGGAATGATTGCCATTTCCACTTTGAGCCATTAAATGGAGTTTTGAAGACTGTTACAATGAAATACCAGGAAATACAAAAATATATATATTCCTGTAGGGAGTGCATTTGGCATTCAGCAGTATAACATTTTAAAATCTTTGCTTTACTGTCAATCATGTACATGTATCGTGGGGATTAAAATATGTGCACGTGAGTGCTGGGGCAATCAGAGGTATTGGAAATCCCTGGAGCTAGAATTAGAGGCTCTTGTGAGCCACCTGCCATGGGTGAGAGTCACAAACTCCAGTTTTCTTTCAGATGAATACATGCTTTCAATCACTTAGCCATCTCTGCAGCCCAGTCATATAATGTTGTGATAGCAATTACTATCATGTTCAAGTCAGATTTCTTCATAGAAGAATTGATGGACAGGTGAGTCAGCTTATGACAGATAGGGAGTTCAATCTCTGCACCTGTCTACACCTTCTGTGGAAGAGCCCTAATCTTTCTACTGTAACATCTCAGCATGTATAATACGTGACAGTCCTGGACAATGTATTATAATTAATCATGATTTCCTTCCTTGGTTTAAAGTATGTACATCAGAAACCACAGGACCTTTCCCATTAAGCACTACATCTTTTTCAGTGTATTTCCATAATATTCTACCACAGACTAATGTCATACAGCTTTGTAAGTCATTCATGACAATCACTTATGCCTAGAATCAGGTGAATCAGGTTTGTCTACTACTGATCAGTGAGGTGCAGGGCACTGTGTCTTTTCTGAAACTCTCCATGGCCTTTTAATCCTATCCAAGGATTGCTAGCTGGGAGACAACTGGGATCATTGCATTTCTTTGTAAACATGTCCAGAATTGTAATGTCAAACAGTTAATGAAGTGTTTGTGTGTGTTGAAGCTAGATGCTCTCTTATAATCAACTGATTTAAACTCCTCAAAAAGGTAATGAAGAAACTAAGCAAGAATGTTATTTTGTAACTGGTAAGCCTGAGTAAGATAGTTGACTTTTAAGAACACTACAATCCTGTAGAGGTTGTCACTGGTTCTGTTTCCAGTTCTAACTGATAAGTATGCAACACTGAGTTCATCCTATGAAGGAGAAGCATTTCAAATAACTGACATCTGAGGCAAATAATAAAATAAGATTACCGTGAATAGTACAAGCATCATTATTTTCCATCAGTTAGACAAGGATTAAATCAGAGTCAGAGGAAGAAAATTATTTTCTGCTCATGTCATAGACTACAAACGAATTTTTACTTTTTAATATATTTTACAAAAAAACTTTTTAGCATATTTAGAAAGAAACTGAAATCTGACATTTGTCTATATGGTGCCTATTTCTCTCTCTCTCTCTCTCTCTCTCTCTCTCTCTCTCTCTCTCTCTCTGTATACACGTGTGTACTCAACTGTACATGTACATATGGAGGATGAGGTCAATTAATAGTGTCTTTACACTCTCTATCATGTTTTTTAAGGCAGGGTCTCTCATTGAACCTAGCAACCATTGATGGGTAGAAGATTGCACAGTGATCCCAGCTCACCACACTTGGCTTTTCATGGAGAGGCAATCCAAAGAGAGGTCCTCATGCACGCACATCAAGTGGTTTACCACTGAGTCATCACTCCAAACATCAATACTTCACTTTTAGAGATAAATGTTTCTACACATGCCTGTAATCTACCCCTTAGCCAAGCATATCTCTGTGAGTTAGAGGTTAGTCTACATATTGATTATGAAATGACATACTGATAGGCTATGGGTAAAATAGTGAGGTGCTGTCTCATATATATGTATACATATTATATATTTACATATTAAAGAAACAAAGGGTAAGACTGGGGATGCAGTTCAGTTGGTGTAGTTTAGGAAGCCCTGGATTCAGCCCTTATCACCAAATTACACCTTCAAGGCCAGCACTGTGGAGCTAGAGATAAAACAAACAGAAATTCAAGCTCATCAGTGGTTCCTTTGCAACACAAGGACAGTCTGGCTGCATAAGAAGGTGTTGAGCAATACAAACATGGTGGTGAACCTACTGTGGTGAGGCTGAAGGGTGGTGTGCTGGAGAGAAAGGGAAAGGCAGGGAGAAAGAAGAGTCAGGGATCTACTCAGACCAGGAAGGCTCAACCAAAGCTTCCTCTCTGCCACCTCCTCCCCTTCTCCCCACATCCCCGAGTGCACTGTTTATGACCAGCAAGCAGCACAGAGAAGTAGTTTCAGTTTCACATTCCCAGAAACAACTGAAGTGCTGATAATCCTTGTTTTTGTGACCAAGAGACCCCTGGGCGTCCTGCATTCCTTCACTGGTGAGCAGCTCTCACTTTTCTCTAGGAACTGAGAGCAGCCAGTGCTCCAGGGCCTGACCCAGCCTGAGGGAAAGTAACATCGGAAACAACAAACCCCACCTAACTGCCAACCCTGGAAATGAGCTCCAGTGTCTGTATGAAATTGATCGTAGCAGGTGTCTTCACTGGTGTGGGCTAATCTCTACACCTTGTGACCAGATGCTACTCAGTGTTCATCCAGCAGAGTTGCTTAGGATGAACTTGAGTTCATAAAAAACAGCTGCTATGAGTGAGCTGTAAATTATTTCTCACAGAAACTCAAGGAAGTTGAAATTTATTGGGCTGGGCACTTTTCACCCTCATTCCTAGAAGGCTGTTTAATGTACACAAAATGTCCATATGCTGTAGACTGGCTTACAAAATTAGAAGTCTGTTTCTGAGCCAGGCAAGGCACAGTGGTCTACAGCTATAATCTCAACAGTCAGGATACTGAGGCAGGAGAACCACTGGGACTTCAAATTGAGTCTGAAATTTATAGTCATATAGGAATCTTATACCTACATGGTATACAAAGGAAAATGCTGTCTCACAATATTTTTAAAAGACACCATCCCTTGAGTGAGGAAGTATCTTGCAGAATGGGAAACATCTTTACCAGGTTTGTACAGGACATGGTGTAGTATCTCAAATCAATACAAAAAATATTAAACATCAAGAAAAAAAGCAATCCAATGTAAAAAATGGACTCAGCTAATGGTGGGCTCCTTGCTACAGGTCTTTACTTTAGGAAAACCTTTGACTTTCTTCTTTTCCTTGGCACAGTGACTGAAGAAGCCAAAGTTCTCCTTAGAGAGACATATTTAAGAAATTGGCTCAAGCTCAACTCACCCACAGCTACAGACCATGAGATCATCTGTCACGCGCAACCTCGCCAGCAAGGAAGACGCAACACCGGATCCTTCTCTCTGCAGTTTATTCGGGTCCTTTTACAATCTGGTTTCTTCTGACGAACGACTGACTGATTGACTGACTGACTAACTGAATGATGAATGACCCCGAGGGGAAGCCTGCTCTTAGCTAAATACCCTCAGAGCATCCAATCCAAGATAGCCATGTGGGCATCACCAATAGGCTCAGATATGTGGAAGTAAGCCAGATCCTTGGCCTAGTCAAATATGGAGTTGTTTACCAGGGAGATTGCTTAAGGCCAGCGCCATCTTACAGTGTGGCTGTACGCAGCTCTCTACAGTTCCCCCTTTTTTAATATAAAAGCAACAGGCAAGAGTAGAGGCCTGATCTCTGTAGTGCAAAGGAATATATACTAATGCTTCTCCAGGTGTCCTCCACCCAGACAACATCAGACCTGTCCGATACCCCTTTTTCACAGAGGCGGGAATGTGGGTATCAACCCGCATGCAATCACGCATGCTCTTCTTGGGCTCCAAACCTCGGTGGTACCAAGCCTTGGTAGAATCCAAGTGCAGTGAGCAAGCCTCGCATCCTGTGCTAGAAAAATTAACCTTTCAAGGTAGCCAGCCAAACATGAGGGGACTGTCCCATCTCCAAGGCAGCAAAGGCTTGTAGAATCATGGCTACATTATGACATTAAGTGAACCTAATATGGCAAATGCACCACAGGCATACTAGGAATATCAGCACTATCAGGCCAGCCAGAGCTCCCACCCCCACCCACTCTTTAAGGTGGCCCATAGTGGTGGAAATCCATTAGGATAGTCCTTCTGCCAGCCTGACATCTATCCAAGTTGAATTCACCATGACAATAGCCACTCTCAGTTGCTCCATCAGGTGATCAAATTCTCCTATCCAATTACCTAAAAGTTAGCTAGACAATTGTTTAGACAAGTTAGCAGCATGGGTAAAATTCTCATACTGTACTCTGGTAATACACAGCCCTTGGAACTTCCATTCGCAGCCAAGCTGAGCCAGCTGCCACAAGACATCAACTTGCTCTTGAACTAAAATCAATCCTTTGATTGACAATCATTATTCCTCCTTTTAACGGGGCAGTGGAACTCTGCTGTAAATCTAGGGCCCGTACCATGCTAGCTGAAAGATCATTCAAGACTTGTGTGGTTTGCACCGTGCGGCTCATGGCAATGGCAGCGGTGGTGGCGCTAGCAGCCACCAAGGAAATGGTTGCAACTATGGCAGCAGTTATTCCAAAATCTCTCTTAGGTCTAAAAAGCAACACGGCATTCGGAGCCACTACAGGAACTGGTATCCATCTGGGCAAGCGTGCCATAACAGCAAATCTAAATTCACTAGCATTTCAGCATTGAGAATAAAAGCAACTGTCACTAGAACAAGTGCTGAAAGCAAACCGACTTACAATAAACATAAAAGGAGGAATAACAAACACAGGTGTAGGCTCATATTTAATAAGAGAATAATTCTTAGCTATTAAGCAACTACCTCCGAGAACTCGATGTCTAGTGAAATTGCATGTAAAATTTTCCAATCCAAAAAATCCTCCCTTATTCATAAGTAAAGCTTCAGCATGTAAACAACTACCATTAACCCCACATAAAAGCCAATTATCAAAAGGATTCACACTCATCCTCATCTGGTTATGCCTCTTACTAACCCTCAATCTGGGGGAAAAGATAAAATCTTTATTATCATCCGCCCAAACTGCGCTATGTGATTGACATCCTGTCCAAGGCCACATCCTGCCCCTATTGTTGCCCAAACAAAAGGGGGCCCACTTTAGCTGAGAAAGTGGAAATTCCACCTGAGAAAGAGGTAATTCAGTCATCCCCGCTCCAGGAACAAGGCCATAAATCCAAGTAGCATTGGCTGTAACTGAACAACTCCCTGTCTTAGCATAAAACTGACCAAACCATCCAGTCTGAAACATGGACAGAGGAATGCAGGGAGAAAATTGAATGGTAGTATTCCAATCAGCGTCAAAACATAAAGTTCCTTCTAAAGCAAAAGTTCTATTTTCTCCCAGAGGGGCTATTTCTGCATCTAAAGAATAATAGGGAATGTCAAGAGACTTATTGGTAGTAAAAAGACATGGAAAAAGCTGAGCATCATGCCAATGGTTTGGGAAACACCGACAGAATTCCCCATCTTGATTCCATCATTACTGTGTGGCTCAGCAAAAGCATCATCAGGATCAGCAGCAACATCCGTTCGCTGTTCCTCGCCATCTTTCTTTTCACTTGGAACTCTTCTGGTCAGGCGTTCTGGAACCCACACTGGATCTTGCTGATCCTGGGGAAAAACACAAACAGACCCTTGTGCCCATGTCAGCATGGGATCAGGCCCTCGCCAGAGGCCTGTCAAGATGTCCTTCAATTTTACCATGCCTTTACAGGCACCATGAGGCGTAGCATGTCTATCCACTGCAGAGTGCCCATGAGCATCCAAACTTAAAAAATTAAGAGTAAATAAAGCTAAGGAAAGTCTCTCTTTTGGGGTACGGCCATGGCCAATTCCCCCTGTTTGTTTTAGTAAACATGCCTTCAAGGTGCGATGGGCGCATTCCATGATGCTCTGTCCTTGAGAATTATAAGGCAATCCATGATTAAGTTGTACTTCCATTTGTTGACAAAATGAAGAGAATTGTTGACCTGTGTAAGCCGGACTATTATCAGTCTTTAACTGAAGAGGCTTACCCCACGAAGCCCATGCTTCAAGGCAATGTGCAATAACATTATGTCCCTTTTCACCAGACATAGCAGTAGCATGTATGATACCTGAACAGGTATCCACTGACACATGAACATACTTAAGCATTCCAAATTCTGATATATGAATCACATCCTTTTGCCAGATTTTCATGGGTAAGAGACCACGGGGATTTACTCCCAAGCTAGGTGGATTCAGAAAAGTAACACACTGTTGACAGTCTAAAACTATTTGTCTGGCATCAGCTCTGGACAAGGAGAACTTCTGCTGCAGAGTCTTAGAATTGACATGAAAAGACTGATGAAATTGTCTTGCATTGTCAAGGGCAGAGACAGGAAAGAACCATGGTTGTCTAGTGGCTAGACCTACTACTGCATTACCCTTACTTAGAGGTCCAGGCAACCCAGAATGAGCTCGAATATGTTGGGGAAAAAACTGTGCATGTCTTGCTAGAATCAACTTCTGCAACTGTTGGAATAAGGCACTGATAGTACCAGTAGGCTTAATAGGTCCAGCCACTTCTAAAAGTTTGAGCGCATTAACCACATAAACAGAATCAGAAATCAAATTAAAGGCAAAATGGCAGGCTTTAAACACTTCAACCACAATCTGCAATTCCACTGTTTGAGGTGAGTTAGGTGAAAATTGAAACTGTACAGGTTGTTGGTTGTGGACCATATAAGCTCCATATCCTGTTTTAGAATCATCTGTAAAAACATTCACAGCTCCAGCTATGGGCTGAGATGCAGTGGCTTTTGTAAAGACCACCAGGTGTTCCTTAAAGAATGTCATTAGTGGATATTGGGGATAATGATTGTCAATGTGTCCAAGAAAACTGCATCGTAAAATGGCCCACTCATCAATGGTGGAACACAAGATAGATATTTGAAAAGCAGTATAGGGAACAATAATAGCTACTGGAACTACGCCAAAAAACTGAATGGATTGTTGGATGCCAAGTAAAGCCAAAGTTGCGACTGCAGTTGGATAATGCTCAATGGATTTTGCAGGTGAAATCTTAGGATGAATCCATAACAATGGACCTTTCTGCCATAACAGTCCTGTAGGCTGTCGCATGGTAGAAAGAATGCACATAATAATGTCTTGATCTTCCTCAACTCTCTTTAAACTCGCTTGCTGCAATCTCTCCTCCACAAGTCTAAGAGCGCCTCTAGCGGCATTATCCAACTGTCTAGGTGAATCCAAGGCAGAATCGCCTTGCAAAATAGCATACAATGGTTTGAGTTCATAGTTAGCTAATCGTAAATATCTTCTTATCCAATTAATATCTCCTAACAACTTTTGAAAATCATTCAAATTCTTTAACTCATCTTTTCTAATTTCTAACTTCTGGGAAATTACTCTGTTGTAAACAATCTTGGCTCCTAGGTAATCAACAACATTATTAAGCTGTACCTTCTCAGGAGCAATAAACAACCCTCTATCCTTAAGGGAACTCACAAGGGTAGTATAGGCTTCATCTAGAATTTCTCTGGTTTTGGCTGCTAATAAGACATCATCCATATAATGTACACAATGAACTTGTGGAAACTTCTGTCTAATTGGCTGTAATGCTTGACCTACAAAAAGCTGACACATAGTGGGACTATTAGCCATACCTTACGGCAATACTATCCACTCAAATCTCTGATCAGGCTCCTCATGATTACATGAGGGAAGTGTGAAAGCAAATCTTTCTGTATCTTTTTTATATAAAGGTATGGAAAAGAAGCAATCTTTAATGTCTACTGCTATGATATGCCATTGTGAAGGCAAGGCCGTCAACAATGGAAGCCCTCATTGTACTGGGCCCATAGGTTGCATCTGATTATTTATAGCTCTTAAATCATGCAATCTCCGTTTTCCTGATTTTTTCTTGATTACAAAAATAGGTATATTCCAAGGTGATACTGAACTTTTAATGTGTCCTAGCTGTAACTGTTCTTGGACTAAAGCCCTAGCTGCCTGCAACTTTTCAAGGGTAAGGGGCCACTGGGGGATCCACACAGGCTCTAATGTCTTCCAAGTTATGGGAATTCCTTCCACAGCGGCCCCTAGGAAAAACCCAACCCCTGCCTTGGTACTCTGGGTTGAGGCTCAATAGGATTCTTTCTGCCTTGCAGATGTTTTCCTAGGCCAAAATTTGGATGGAATCCCATATTTTTCATCATATGTTGTGATGCTGGTGAATATTCATTAGAAAGCTGAAAACCCATGTCCTTAAGTAAGTCTCTGCCCCACAAGGAGACAGGTAAATCTAAGACATATGGCTGGATATGTCCAGAATGGCCTTCATCACTCCTCCAAGGGAGTAGCCTGGCACTGACTGCTGGGGCATCTGTATACCCCAAGCCTCTTAGAGTTTGAGAGGAAGCTTGCGTCTGCCACCCTGAGGGCCAAGCTCTCCTTGCTACAATACTCTTGTCAGCACCTGTATCCAACAGCCCCAGAATTCTTTTACCATCTACTGTCAACTCCAACATGGGACGTTGGTCTAATTCTAAGGATAAAAAAGTTAAATCTGCTGCAGTGGAACCAAAACCTCCTTCTCTTCTCTCTCTCTTAACAGCTGGGTACTGGCCATGAAGGCTAGGCAGGATCACGAGTTGTGCTATTCTATCTCCTGGAGATACAGCTATAATTCCTTTTGGAGATTCTACCATTATTTTGACTGTTCCTGTATAGTCTGGATCTATAATTCCTGGAAGAACTCTAAGACCTTTGAGGGCTGATGATGACCACCCTATCAGCAGACCAACTGTATCAGGGTTAAGTGGTCCTGAAAAATCAGACTCCACCACCTGAACTCCCATTTGAGGGGTTAATACGAGTCAGGTGGTGGCACAGAGGTCCAGGCCTGCGGAGCCTGCTGTAGCTCTCCACAGTCCTTTGGGTGGCGAAGGGTTGGCCACCTTTCCAGAGTTGGCTCCTCCTTCTGATTCTCTACTGCCCCATATATTTGTGGGCCCTGAGGTCGGGGGCCCTGAGGCCCTTTTTTTGAACGTGTTCCCATCTGGTTATTAAGGAGTCGCCCTTCTACATCTCTCACAGAGCAGCATTCACTTGCCCAATGCCTCCCTTCCCGACACTTGGCACACACCCCAGGCTGCATAGGGCGTGGTTCTTCTCTTCTTGTTCTGCTTCCTTGATTAGGACAATCTCGCTTCAGATGTCCATTTTTACCACAGTTGAAACAATTCTGCCTCTTATTAGTGAGTCTTAACACTGCTGCGGCCAGTCCTGCATTAGTCAATGGTCCTCCAAGCTCTCTACACACCTTCATCCAAGCTTCAATCCCTTTACTTTTATATGGTGGAATGACTGCATGACATTACTTGGTACACTGTTCGTATGCCAGTTTTTTTATTGTCGGCATGGCCTGATCAAGATCATCAAAGATGCGGCTTGCAGCTTGAACTAACCTGGCCACAAAATTAGAAAAAGGCTCAGTGGGACCTTGTAGAATTTTAGTAAGGTTCCCACTCACTTCCCCTCTATTTGGGAGTGATTTTCAGGCTTTTATGCCTATTTTATTAATCTGTTCATACACTTGTAGAGGATAGCCTGTTTGTTGATTGGCAAAACGGCCTAGGCCAAGCAACATATCTCTGTCCCATGCTGGGTTCCCAGCAGCTTGATTAGCTGCCACCTCTTAATTAGCATATTCAATCAAAAAGGCTCTCCAATCTAAATACTGCCCTGGGCTCAGGTAAGCTCATGCAAGGCTCTGCCAATCATCAGGAGTCATACAGTGTCTACTCAAGGCTTCCACTTGGGCTACAGTAAAAGAGGGAGCAATCCCATATGTCTGGACTGACTCTGCTAGACACATGATCACTTTAAAATCTAATGGTTCCTCATAGCGATTACCCTGTGCATCCTGAAACACTGGGCATGCAAGCTGCAGCTCTGATCTCACTTCTCATCAGACCTTAGGATCAAAGGAACGATTACTCTTGGCCCCTCCTCCATCTTTATAGGGTGGTGGAGCAGAAAGTGTAGGTCTGTGGATAACATCAAGCAAAACTCTTTCCTTCCCTCCTTCTTCTTCCGGACCAATCTAACTAGCTCCTCCTCCTCGTCTGAGCTCTGTCCTTGCAGATCTGAGATATCAAGGGCCTCCAAGTCAGGATAAAGTCCTCCCTTTCTCCTCGAGATATCAAAGGTTTCTAAGTCAGGATAAAGCCCTCTCCTTCTCCTTGAGATATCGAGGGTCTCTGCATCAGAATAAAGTCCTCCTATTCTCCTCCCTTGCTCGTCCCTCAAGCTTCCTGTTTCTCCAGAACACTCCTCCTTCAACTGGTCTAAAGCTGTTTGTCCTTCCTCCAGTGCTGCAATGCATCTCTGATCTCCTAGGCACACCCTAATCAACTTCCAGATAGGCCTTACCCCTGCCTTAAGTGTTCCCTGCTCATAGGCAGAATCTATGTCCCTTCTTAATTTCTCCCATGAAGCAACTGTAAGGTTTCCAGACATTGCAAACCATGGTGCAACTGAATCACATTCCTGTAAAAATCTCTCCAAAATACTTGCCTTGATTTTAAGATCCTTAGAATGTAGCAGCTCATACAGAGCCAAAAAAATTGTATGTGAGGTTGAAGACCCCATCCTTATATGACTTTTACTCCTTATTTTAAAAATCTTTTCTGAGCTTTTCCTAAAGAGCCCCTGTTATAGCTGTTACTTTCACTTTAAGCTCAAGTTTGCAATAATTGTCACTGTCACTTTAAACCAAAATTTGCAACTGCTGTTACTTTCACTTTGGGCCAAAACTGCTGTCACTGTTACCTTGAGCTCAAGGTTACTATCCGTCCACAGCTACAAAAGATTACACCCACTCGTCAGTGAGCTTGCCGTGTGTCCACAGCAGCAAGAGGTTACACCCACTCGTCAGTGAGTTTCCTCTTCTCTGCCTTTATCTACAGGTTGGAGCTACCCTGCTAGCACCAAGAGGTTACACCCACTTGTTGGTGAGCTCCCTCTTCTCTGCCTTATCTTTATAG
Source organism: Sigmodon hispidus (assembly GCA_004025045.1). Taxonomy (NCBI): domain Eukaryota; kingdom Metazoa; phylum Chordata; class Mammalia; order Rodentia; family Cricetidae; genus Sigmodon; species Sigmodon hispidus. The sequence continues at coordinate 35,654 of PVIH01015206.1, forward strand.
GCCGGAGCTACCCTGCTCTAATCGCAGATCCCACTTTACCTGGGACTTACCGGTGCACCCCCTCCCGACTGCAGAGAGTTCTGAATCCTGTCGTTCATTGGCGTGAGTGTAGTTCTTATCTGCCAGGGTTTCATTCTTATCTGCCCCACATTGGGCGCCACTTGTCACGCGCAACCTCGCCAGCAAGGAAGACGCAACACCGGATCCTTCTCTCTGCAGTTTATTCGGGTCCTTTTACAATCTGGTTTCTTCTGACGAATGATTGACTGATTGACTGACTGACTAACTGAATGATGAACGACCCCGAGGGTAAGCCTGCTCTTAGCTAAATACCCTCAGGGCATCCAATCCAATATAGCCACGTGGGCATCACCAATAGGCTCAGATGTGTGGAAGCAAGCCAGATCCTTGGCCTAGCCAAATATGGAGTTGTTTACCAGGGAGAGTGCTCAAGGCCAGCGCCATCTTACAGTGTGGCTGTACGCAGCTCTCTACAAACATCAAATGATTAATAACAGGGAGTCATTACATTAATGTCTTTTCTTTACACTAACAAATCCACTACCACCATGGAGAAACCTAAGGGTAAAGGTCATGTGTGTTTATATGTCAAACCCGAAAATCCCCAAATTTAACTCTCTACCATTCTCTCTCTCTCTTCCAACTCTGCATGCACACTTAACACACACACACACACACACACACACACACACACACACACACAGAGAGATCTATAGATAGATGGAGAGAGAGAGAGAACATAAAGTGCTTGCTATGTCATACAGATATAAGGAGCAGAGCTCAATTTCCAGAACCCATATAAATGTTGACTGTGTGTGACAACCACCTTGTACTTCCACACTAAGAAGGTAGAAACAGTGAAACCACGTAACAAGGTGTCTAGCTAGAATGTATATACCTGCAAGCTCTGGGTTTAATTGAGAGGCCCTCCCTGTCTTGATGAAAATGACAGAGCCATTGAAGGTGAGTCCTAGCTGAAGCCTAATATTCCCACACATATGTGAAGATGCACACCATACAGACAGACACATATTGAATATAAAATAAGACTCATGAAGTTAAAAACAAGCCCACAAGTCTTAGAAAGTACAGAGATATAAGCTCTCCTCAAGCTTATGTAAGCAGAAAGCAGTCTGTGTGACTAGGGATTTCAGAGCAGCTGAAGTTTCTGCAAATCATTCATGGGCTCCACGGTTGTAGCTGTGGTGAATCATTGCCTTGCTGGATGCTGCAGCTGCCTCTGATTGGTCAAAGTTTCTCTAAGTAACCCTCACTCTAATAAAAATCACTCGTTCACACACTAGACTAAAAAAAATGTTTCTGTGGTCTGTCTTCTGTGGAAGTCCGTGTAGGGACTCTCTCTACCTGCTTGCCATGTTCTTGACAGCAAACCCATTTCTTTCCTGACATTAGAGCCTATTCTTTCAGGATCCTGCCAGGGTAACCAGCTGATACATCCAGCCTGATGGGACTAAGCAACTACTAGATTCTTGGACTTTCCATTCACAGCTAGTCATTGTTGAATTATCTGGACCTGTAAGTCAGTTCCAAAAATTCCATACTTATGTAAAGAAAGTTTTGTCCTAAATTCTGTACCTCTAGAGAGAACTCTGACTAATACAATAAACTACATCTGCTTAGATGAGCATTACCTCCTCACTCCTGCACACAGGAACTCCAGTTGAACTCCTTAAACACACATAAAATGGTAGGATTCACTATCATGTTTTTAAAGATTCTCCATTAGTGATTCTTTCTGACACTCCTCCTCTGCCCTGCCCTCCCACACTGCTCTGCACTTCATCTCCTTCCCATTATCCACCTGTTCATCTTCATACCACTGTGTCCTACTAACCCCTTTAGTTTTAGCCAGAACTCTTTAGAGGAAGTGAATCAATGGAGTGTATATATTTATAATATATATGATATATATAGAACAATATAGAAAGAGAGTTTACATTGAAATAGCATCAACAGCTGAATCCCAGCTGAGAGACTGAGAACCTGCTAGTTGCTTCATACTTCTAGGGCAGTTAGAGTAATCCCACAATGGATGTCTCTCAGTAGGCAGTCCAACACCTCATAGTTTCTCAGGATACAAGGCTTGTACCTCCCTATTCCCAATTGGCACAGAAAACCTGGAAACTTCCTGGAGAGTCACTGATTCAGAGTCTAGGATTGATTCCTGGAAACATTTGTTCTGAGATCAGCAGAGATGAAGGATATCAACCTGCGATAAGAGGGAAGGCCAAGCAAGGACCAGGCAAGTGATCATGCCCTGTCTTACCCTTGGCATCTGTATAGGTCTTCAACTGTCAACCAGGGCAAGTAAGGCACTTCCTCAGGTGATGCTCCCTATCAAGTGATTCCAATTTGTGGATAACTGACATTAGAGTCAACTACAACATCCTCCTTTAAAATCTCTCTTGCCCCCGTAATGACCCCTTTCCAATTTCCTAGCTTCTTTGGCTATTCAAATGAATGACTCTAATTTAAAGAGTCAATACTAGGATCTATAGATGAGAAAAAATAGGCCGTGTTTGTTTTTCTGAGTCTTTTTGGTACATCATTCAATATGTTTCCCCGATCTATCAATTGACCTGAAAGTTTCATGGTTTTGTTTTTCTTTACAGATGAATAAAATTCTACTGTGTATATGTGTCATGTTATCATTACCCAGTCATCAGTAGATGGACGTCTAGACTGTTTTCTTTCCTGGATGTGGTGAATAGAGTTGGAATAAACTTGAATAAGCAGATATCTCTGTGTCCCCATCAGAATGTAACAGGCATCAGTCTGGAGGACACAATGCTTTGGTGAGGGGAAAGCACAAAGTTGTTACTCAGCTATCAGTCTCTCACAACTTTCTCTCCCTTCTTCCTTTCAGTGCCTTTATTTGCTTATTGTCATGAATCATCTGTTCTCTGACACATCTAAGGATAAAGACATGTGCTCCAGCTTTGCTGAATATTTTAAGATGATTGAGGCACAAAACAGAATCATTTCTCAGAAAACCATCACTTCAATTGAGTTACATCTGGCACAAGGAAACATTCAGAAAGAAAATATTAGCAGTAGCTGGGACCAGGTGCTGTCTATGGAGCATGTCCCAACACACTCTGTAGCAGACAAACATAAACTTTGGCTGTCAGGGCCCCCTAGCTGCAGCTAAGACAAGGGACTTGCATGGTCACCCCACCTCCAACTATTCAAAGAGAGAAGGTCTGAGGACTCTGAAAGACAGACTCAGACTACGACCAAAGGTGAGGTGGGGTCAGCAGGCCCCAGCGCCTGAATCACTGCCAGGGAAAAGTGTGTTCTGGTCGGGTTCTGGTTCTGGGACCAGGTGCTGTCTGTGGAGAATGTCCCCACACACTCCATTGCAGACAGACATAAACTTTGGTTGTCACGGTCCCCCTAGCTGAGGCTAAGACAAGGGAACTTGCATGGCCACCCTTCCTTTAACTCCTCAAACAGAGAAGGACTGAGGACTTGAAATTCAGTCCCCTGCCCAGAGCAGAGTTAGAGAATGAGCAGACCCCTTGTTCAGAGGTGACAGGAGACACACCAGCCCGCTTGCCACAACTGACCAGGAGCAACCTAGTCATAAACCACTGAAGCCATGGGCAGACACCAGTGCAAAAATATATATAATAATACAAAGAACAAAAAGGCAACTCCAGGAGAAAGTGGTGGTCCTACAACTACAAGATCTGAACTGAGCAATGAAGAGGAAACAGAAGGAAGCAACACCAAAAATACCTTTATGATGTTCATTGAAGCTCTCAAAGAAGATATGAAAAATTCCCTTAAAGAAATAGAAGAAAATACTAAAAAAAATTGGAAGAGATGAACAAATTCTTGAAAGAAAACCATGAAAATGTAAACCAAAAAATGAAAGCAACATTCCAGGAACTAGAAACCGAAATAGAAGCATTAAAAAAGGCACAAAATGAGGCAAAGATGGAAATAGCAAACCTGAAGAAAAAAGCTGGAACCACAGATACAAGCATAACCAACAGAGTTCAAGAGATGGAAGACAGAATCTCTGAAGTGGAAGACTCAGTAGCTCAAATAGACATATCAGTCAAAGAAAATACTAAAATCAAAAAAAGCCATAACACAAAATGTTCAGGAAATCTGGGACACCGTGAAAAGACCTAACTTGAGAATAATAGGAATAGAAGAAGGAGAAGAATACCAGCTCAAAGGCACAGATAATGTTTTCAATAAAATCATAGAAGAAAACTTCCCTAACTTGAAGAAGGAAATGCCTATAAAGATACAAGAAGCTTACAGAACACCAAATATATATGACCCCCCCAAAAGTCTGCTTGCTACATAATGATCAAGATACAAAACATACAGAACAAAGGAAAATATTAAGAGTTGCAAAAGAAAGGGGCCAACTTACCTATAAAGGCAGACAAATCAGAATAACACCTGACAATTCAATGGAAATGATGAAAGCTAGAAGGGCTTGGTCAGAAGTTATACAGCCAATAAAAGAGCATGGCTGCCAAATTAGAACACCCTGCAAAACTATCAATAACCATAGATGGAGTAAACAAGATATTTCATGACAAAGTCAGAATGAAACAATATCTATCTACCAATCAAGCACTACAGAAAGTATTAAAGAGAAAACTCCAACCTAAGGACCCCAGATACACCCATGAAACCACAAACAATCAATAATTCCACAGAAGAATACTCCAGAGAAAGGAAATATAAACAAGTTGCCACCAAAAATGGCAGGAAATATCCATCAGTGGCCACTAATATCCCTTAATATCAATGGACTCAATTCTTCTATAAAACAACACACAATAACAAGATGGATACAACAACAGGAGCTGCCGCGCGCAACCTTGCCAGCAAGGAAAGCGCAACACCCAGGATCTTCTTTCAGCAGTTTATTTGGGACCTTTACAATTGTTCTCTCTTTGTTCTTCTCCTGCTTCTCCTTCTCCTCCCCCCCAGGAAACCCCGCCCACTGACTAGAAACTTTCAGGGCATCCAATCCCAATAAGCCATGTGGGCACAGCTCATAGGTCCACATACGCAACAGCAAACCACGCCCCAGGCTCAAGCCAAATAAGGAGTTATTTATCAAAAGAGAGCACTCACCCATGGGGGGGGTGGGTGGAAGCTGGAAATTAGCACCATCTTTAAGGTGCAGCAGCAGGCAGCTCTCTACAGCTCCCCCTTATTTAATAATTAAAAATTAAAAAATCAGGCAAAAGCAGCAGGCAAGAGCAGAGGCCTAATCCCCATTGTGCAAGAGGACTTGTGCTATCCCTAATCCAGGTGTCATCCACTTAGACAGGGACAGACCTGTCCGGCACCCATTTTTATGAGGACAGGATAGTGGGTGCCAACCTGTATGCAATTAGGCATGCTCTTCATAAAGCCTTACCTAGGCAAAACCATGTGCAGTGCTTAGCCTTGCAACCCGTGCCAAACATTACTCTTTCAAGGCAGCAAGCCAAACATGTGGGGGCTGTCCCTCCTCAATGGCTGTGAAGGCTTGAACAATCATGGCCATGCTCCTACGTTGTGTGAACCTCATTTTGCAGATGCACCACAGGCAAATCAGAATTATCAGCACCATCAAGCCAGTCAGAACACCCATTCCCGCCCATTCCTTCAGATGATTGAGGGCAGTGGACATCCATCTCGTCAGTCCTTCAGCAACTGCGGGGTCCACTCGAGTTGAATTCACAGCAACTATTGCAGCTCTCAGCTTCTCCATGGTCGCTTTGAATTCACCTGACCAATTTCCTGTAAAATAACTTGACACAACTTTAGACAAATTTGTAGCATAGGAAAATTTTTCATAGTGAATAGAAGTCACATATAGGGCCTGATACTTCCAACTGAGCTATCTGCCAGAGGACATCAACCTCCTCTTGCACCAGGTCAATCCTTTGGTTGACCAACATCAGCCCGCCTTTAAGCTGGGCAGAAATGTCTCTTTGAATGTTTAAGGCATGGGCTACATTGGCAGACAAATTATTAAGTGTTTGAGCCATTTGGACGTTGTGACTCACAGCAATGGTGGCCGTGGTAGCCCCAATTGCAGCTAGGGAAATGGCTGTAACAACAGCTACAGTAATGCCAAAATCTCTCCTAGCTCTAAACAAGCTCATGGCATTAGGGCTTTGTACCGGGACAGGTACCCATTCCAGGGCCAATCCTTGCCCTCAAAGTCAGCATCATACTTGTCATTTCGGACCTTCTTGGTTAGCCATTCTGGTACTCACACTGGATCTTGCTGGTCCTGAGAAAAGACACAAACAGAACCTCTTGCCCATGTAAGCACTGGATCAGGACCATGCCAGTGACCTGTGAAAATATCCTTCCATTTCACCATGCCTCTGTGGCTAGGGATGAGAATCAGATGTCTATCTGCTGCGGAGCGGCCATCAACATCCAAATTTTAAAAATTAAGGGTAAACAGAGCTATAGATAGTCTTTTTTTGGGGGTGCGGCCGTGGCCTATTCCCCCTTTTTGTTTTTGTAAGCATTCCTTCAGCGTGCGATGAGCACATTCCACTATGCCTTGTCCTTGTAGATTGTAAGGCAATCCATGAGTTACTTGTACATCCATTTGCCTGCAGAATGCAGTAAACTGCGTTCCAGTATAATCAGGACCATTGTCAGTTTTTACTTGCAGGGGCTTTCCCCGAGCTTCCCAGGCCTCTAGGCAGTGCACAATGACATTGCGTCCTTTCTCTCCCGACATGGCAGTGGCATACAAAATACCAGAGCACGTATCTACAGAAACATGTACATACTTTAAAGAGCCAAATTCAGAAATGTGAGTAACATCCATTTGCTATACTTTTAACAGCAAGATCCCTCTGGGATTAACACCTAGGGAAGGTGAGTGGTGATACACCACACATTGAGCACAATCCAAAACTATTTGACGTGCCTCAGCTCTGGATATCTGAAACTTTTGTTGTAAGATCTTAGCATTCATATGATATACCTGGTGAAATTCTTGAGCTTTGACTACAGGAGAGGTAAAGAATACCCAGTCCTGTCTAGTGCACATATCCACCTTGGCATTGCCTTCACTGAGTGGACCCGGAAGGCCAGTATGCGCACGGATATATTGAGGAAAAAATCTCTCCTTTCGTTGCATAATCAAGTCTTGCAAGTGGTTAAATAGGACAGCGACCGTACTGGATGATTTGATTGGTCCTGCCACTTCAAGCACCTTTAAAGCATTAACCACATAAGCTGAGTCAGATATCAAGTTAAAGGCAAATTGGCATTCTTTAAACATCTCACATACTATTTGAAGTTCCACTACCTGAGGAGTACCAGGAGTAAATTGATGTTGAACTGGTTGTTTGCCTTGCACCATATAGGCACCTACTCCTGTTTTCGAGCCATCAGTGAATACATTGACAGCTCTGCGGCGGTGACCTTCAGAAAAATTATGGGGTGCTCCTTAAAAAATGTCATAAGAGGATGTTGTGGGTAATGATTATCTTTTTTCCAGCAAAAGTACAGCGAAAAATTGCCCAATCATCAACAACAGCACACAGGGTGTTAACTTGTGCTGCTGTGTATGGCACAATTATTACGGCGGGTGCATGCCCAAAATACTGAATGGATTGTTGGATGCCATTCTGAGCTAAATCAGTTACTGCTGTAGGGTAATGTTCTATACTTTTACTAGGCGATACCTTTGGATGTATCCACAACAGTGGACCTGATTGCCATAGTACCCATGTGGGTTGTCTGAATGTAGACAAAAGGCATAGGGCAAAATCTTTTCCTTCCTCAATCCTATTTAGGTAGGCATCCTGAAACCTCTGCTCAACTACCTGCAGTGCTTTTCTGGCTTCCACTGTCATCACTCTCGTGGAGTCTAAAGCTGACTCTCCTTTCAGAATGTCATAAAGGGGTTTCAATTCACAATTTGCAATCCTAAGATATCCTCTAATCCAATTAATATCTCCCAACAGCTCTTCCTCCGAGTCTGTAGACTCAGGAGTTTCTATATCAGCAAGGTTGGGGTACAACTCTCCCCCTTCACTCTGTCCTTCCTCACTGCCTGCCCCCTCCGATCTCTCCTCCCAACACCTCCAAGGCGACCTGTTATCAGCTTCAGGTGGCCTTGGGAAATGGAACCACACCTGCCTAGAACCAATCCACAGGTTTTGATCTTTCATGGAGACAAAAGCAGAAACTCTTTTCTCAAGTAACATATTCTTATAAACAGATTTCAAAGTCAGGATATCTTTAAAGTATATGCATTTGTTTGACTTAGCAGCCTTAGTAATCAGTTGTCTCTCTGCAGTTAGCTCATTAAAAGTTAAAAAATTACAAGAAAATGCAATAACCAAAATACAGACTCTCTGTTTATCTGCCATCTTTACGTGGCTTTTTTTTCTTTATTTCCTTCCCCATTAGAGGTTTTGAGAGTCTAAATCTGTTTTATTGAGAATTCTTAATCATTTTTCAACTCAAAGAGTTTTTAAAATGTTGCTATCACTTTAAATGCTGACTCCACCCCTCTTGGCTGCTTTTCAATATGGTGTTGGAACCCACGAATCTCTCCCACTGCTAGCAAGCAGAGCAGAAATAAGAAAAACCTTAATGAAGCAGCTCCTTAAGAGCCAAAAAAAATTGGATGTGAGGTTGAAGACCCCATCCTTGTATAACCTTTAATTCTTACCTTAAAAATCTTCTCAGACCCCTTACTAAACAGCCCCAGCTTTGCTAATGCTTTTACTTTCACTTTGAGCTCAAGTTTGCAACTGCTGTTGCTTTCATTTTAAGCTGAAGGTTGCCGTGTGTCCACAGCTATAGAGGTTACACCCACTCGTCAGTGAGCTCCCTCTTCTCCGCCTTATCTACAGGTCTGAGCTACTGGCTTTGATTGCGGATCCCAATTTACCTGTGACTTACTGGTTGACTCCCCGACTGCAGAAAGTTCTGATGCCTGAAGCTCACAGGAATTGCTTCTCCCCGTACGGACCACCACTTGCCGCACACAACCTTGCCAGCAAGGAAAGCGCAACACCCAGGATCTTCTTTCAGCAGTTTATTTGGGACCTTTACAATTGTTCTCTCTTTGTTCTTCTCCTGCTTCTCCTTCTCCTCCCCCCCCCCCCGCCACGGGAAACCCCGCCCACTGACTAGAAACTTTCAGGGCATCCAATCCCAATAAGCCATGTGGGCACAGCTCATAGGTCCACATACACAACAGAAAATCACGCCCCAGGCTCAAGCCAAATAAGGAGTTGTTTATCAAAAGAGAGCACTCACCCATGGGGGGGGTGGAAGCTGGAAATTAGCACCATCTTTAAGGTGCAGCAGCAGGCAGCTCTCTACAAGGAGCCATCCTTCTGTTGCCTACAAGAAACACACCTCAACTGCAAAGACAGACACAGGATTAGAGTAAAGGGTTGGGAAAAGTTTTTCCAGTCAAATGGTCCTAAGAAACAAGCGGGGTTTGCCATCCTAATGTCTAACAAAGTGGACTTTAAGCTAAAAGCAATGAAAAGGGACCAAGATTGTCATTACTTATTCATCACAGGAATAATTGGTCAAGAGGAGATTTCAATCCTAAATATATATGCCCAAAATATAAGGGCACCTACCTATGTGAAAGAAACACTGCTAAAGCTCAAATTCCACATCAATTCTTACACCCTAATAGTCAGAGACTTCAATACCCCACTTTCAACCCTGGATAGGACAACCAGATAGAGACTCAACAGAGAAATAAGGAGTCTAAAAGAGGTTATGCTGCAAATGGATTTAATAGATATCTACAGAAGCTTCCACCCAAATGCAAAGGAATATACATATTTCTCAGCTCCTCATGGAACTTTTTCTAAAATTGACCACATAATTGGTCATGAAGCAAATATCAACAGGTACAAAAAAATGAAAATAAGCCCTTGTAACATATCAGACCACCAGAGCCTAAAGTTAGAGTTCAACAACATCAAAAATCAAAGAAAGCCTACCAACTCATGGAAACTAAACATCACTCAGCTGAACCATCTCTGGGTCAAGGAAGAAATTAAGAAAGAAATCAAAGTCTTCCTAGAATTGAATGAAAATGAATCCACAACGTATCCAAACTTGAGGGACACAATGAAAGCAGTCTTAAGAGGAAATTCATAGTTCTAGATGCCTAAGTAAAAAACCTAGAGAAATCCCACACTAGAGACCTAACAGCTCAGCTGAAAGCCTTAGAACAATTACAAGCAAACTCACCTCGAAGGAGTAGACGGCAGGAAATAATCAAAGTTAGAGCTGAAATCAATACAATTGAAACAAAAAGAACAATGCAAAGAATCAATGAATGTAAGAGTTGGTTCTTTGAGAAAGTTAACAAGATAGATAAGCCCTTAGCCAAACTAATCCAAAAACAGAGAGAGTGTTCAAATCAACAAAATCAGAAATGAAAATGGGGACATAACAACAGACCCCCAGGAAATCCAGAGAATTATCAGATCATACCTTGAATATCTGTATTTCACAAAAATGGAAAACCTAGAAGAACTGGACAGCTTTCTGGACAGGTACCATCTACCAAAATTAAATGAAGATCAGATTAATTACCTAAACAGGCCTATAACCCTTAAGGAAATTGAAATTGTCATTAAAAGCCTCCCCCAAAAATAAGCCCTGGCCCAGATGGTTTCATTGCTGAATTCTGCCAGACATTTAAAGAAGAATTACTACTATTTCTCCTCAAACTATTTCACACAGTAGAAACTGAAGGAGTATTGCCAAATTCCTTTTATGAGGCCACAATTACCCTAATTCCCAAGCCACTCAAAGACACAACAAAGAAGTAGAACTGCAGATCAATCTCCCTCATGAATATTGATGCTAAAATTCTCAAAAAATTTTAGCAAACTATTTACAGCAATGTATAAAAAATATCATCCACCAGGACCAAGTATGCTGCATCCCAGAAATGCAGGGCTAGTTTAACATATGAAAAACTGTAAGTGTTATCCATCATATACACAAACTAAAGGAACAAAACCACATGATCATATCCTCAGATGCTGACATTTTTTTTTAACAAATCCAACACTCCTTTATGATTAAAGCCCTGGAGAGATAAGGAATACAGGGAGAATACCTAAATATAATAAAGGTGATTTACAAGAAGCCAACAGCCAGTATCAAACTTAATGGAGAAAAACTCAAAGCAATCCCACTAAAGTCAGGAACTAGACAAGGATGTCCTCTTTCCCCTTATCTATTCAATATAGTTCTCGAAGTTTTAGCTAAAGCAATAAGAGAATGGAAGGAGATTAAGGGGATACAAATTGGAAAAAAAGAATGAAACTATTTCTATTTGCAGATGATATGATTGCATACATAAGTGACTCACAAAATTCTTCCAAGGAACTGCTACAGCTGATAACCACCTTCAGCAATGTACCATGATACAAGATTTACTCAAAGAAATCAGTAGCCCTTCTATACACTAAAGATAGAAGAGCTGAAAAAGAAATAAGGGAAACATTACCCTTCATAATAGCTGCAAATAGTATTAAATACCTTGGAGTAACTATAACCAAGGAAGTATCAGACCTATTTGACAAAAATTTTAAATCACTAAAGAAAGAATTGGAAGAGGATATCAGAAAATGGAAATCTCTCCCGTGTTCCTGGATAGGTAGGATCAACATAGTAAAAATGGCAATTTTACCAAAGGCAATCTACAGATTCTATGCACTGCCCGTCAAAATCCCAACACAATATTTTTTGGACCTTGAAAGAACAATACTCAATTTCATTTGGAATAACAGGAAAGCCAGGTTTGCCAAAACAATTTTACTCAACAAAAGAACCTCAGGAGGTATCACCATCCCTGACTTCAAGTTATACTATAGAACTACAGTAATAAAAACAGCCTGGTACTGACATAAAAACAGACTTGTGGATCAATGGTATCGAATTGAGGATCCAGACATTAACCCAAGAACCTATGAACACCTGATCTTTGACAAAGAGGCCCAAAATATTCAATGGAAAAAAGATAGTATATTCAACAAATGGTGTTGGCATAGCTGGATGGAAGTGTTTAGAAAAATGCAAATAGATCCAAGCCTGTCACCCTGCACAAAACTCAAATCCAAGTGGATCAAAGACCTCAACATAAACCCAGCCACTTTGAACTTGATAGAAAAGAAAGTGGGAAATACACTTCTACGAATTGGCACAGGCGGCCACTTCCTAAATATAACACCAGTGGCACAGACACTAAGATCAACAACCAATAAGTGGGATCTCCTGAAGCTAAGAAGCTTCTGTAAAGCCAAGGACACTGTCAATAGGACAAAACCACAGCCTACAGAATGGGAAAAGATTTTCATCAACCCTACAAGTGATAGAGGACTGACCTCTAAAATATATAAAGAACTCAAGAATTTAGAGCTCAAAACCTTGAATAACCCAATCAAAAACTGCGGTTCTGATCTAAAAAGGGAATTCTCAGCAGAAGAATTACAAATGACTGAAAGGCACCTGAAAAAGTGGTCATCATCTTTAACCATCAGAGAAATACAAATCAAAACAACTTTGAGATATCACCTGACACCTGTTAGATTGGCTAAGATAAAAGACACAGAGGACAGCCTATGGTGGAGAGGATGCGGAGCAAGGGGAACACCTTTCCATTTTTGGTCAGAATGTAAGCTTGTTCAGCCACTTTGGAATGCAATATAGTGGTTTCTCAGAAAATGGAGAATCACTCTCCCCAAGGACCCAGCAATACCACTTCTGGGTGTGTACTCTAAAGATGCACCGTCACACTCCAAAGGCATTAGCTCAACTATGTTCATAGCTGCGTTGTTTGTAATAGCAAGAACCTGGAAACAACCTAGATGTCCCTCAACTGAAGAATGGATTAACAAACTATGTTACATCTGCACAATGGAGTATTACTCAGCAGTAAGGAAAAATGATATCCTAAAATTTACAGGCAAATGGGTGAATTTGGAGAATATCCTCCTGAGTGCGGTATCACAAACCCAGAAAGATAAGCAGGGGATGTACTCACTCATTAGTGGACTCTAAACAAACAAACAAACAAAGAAGAAAAAAGCAAAGCATGCCTAAGCTGCAAACCACAACCACTGAACAGCTTGGGATCAGAAACACACTGGACTGACTCCTTGGATCCCACTCCTTCTAGAGGAACACCTGACTCACTCTTGAGGGAGAGGGGAGAAAACTGGCCTGCCAGGAGTGGAGGCTGAACTAAGCAATATTGGTACAGTGGGACCTTGGGACTGCCTGCTCCCTGCATGGGGAGGGGAGGGGGATGGGGAGTTATGGAGACGAGAGAGAATGACCTGATGTGTTGGGAGGGGGAAAGGACCTTGAATAAGGATATACAGGACAGAAAGTGTGACTTCTTTGTTCATAATAATAAAATAAATAAATAAATAAAAAGAAAATGATAGCCTTAAAATGCATTAAGAAAAATTAGTAGTACCTCACTCAATATTGCTGTAATAGAGTCCGCATCTGGGAAATCCAGCTCTATCAATGTCTTCAGGAGGGTTGGACATGAAGAGGAAAATTCAGCTCCAATTGGGGTGGTGCAGACAACCATGAGGAGAACTCCATACAAACACTCCAACATTCCAAATGTGGTTATTTGGGACCTGCCTGGGATCAGAACCACAAATTTCCCACCCAAAGATTATCTTAGAGAAAGTGAAAATCCATGAGTATGACTTCTTCATTATTGTTTCTGCCCCATGCTTTAAGGAAAATGATATGGACCTCGCCAAAGCAGTCAGCATGATGAAGAAGGATTTCTACTTTGTAAGAACCAAGGTGGACATAGATTTAGAAACTGGAAAGAGATGCAAATGTACCTTTAACAGGGAAAACTTACTGCAGCAGATCCAAAGCCATTGTTTGAATAACTTTAAAAAAATAACCTTGCTTTACCACCAATCTTCTTGATCTCAAACAAAAATTTATCTATGATTTCTCAATCCTGAAGAACATGCTGACAAACTTTCTGTTTATACACTTAGAAACTTTGTGTTCCTTGCCAAATATTACAGAGGCAATCATTGACAGAAAACACAGGTTCACACAGCAGTTTATCTGGCTAGAAGCCTTAGAAGGTGGAGTTCTGGCTACTCTTCCTATAGTGGGCATTCTCAAAGATAGTGATGTAGAGAAGTTTAAGATGAGTTTAAACCACTATTGAAATCTCTTTGGAGTGGATGATGCCACCCTGAAATTCATGGCAAAGGATTCCCAAGAACCTGTTTAAGAAATGAAAAAAAAAATTATTAAATCTCCTTATTTGTTGGAAACTAAGAAAAGGGAAATATTATAAAAAAAAAAGGCTTTTGAAATATTTGGAGAAATTTGCCTCAGCTAATGGTAGGTTCCTTGCTACAGATCTTTACTTTAGGAAAAACCTTTTACTTGCAACTTCTTTTTCTTGACACAGTGACTGAAGATGCCAAAGTTCTCCTCAGAGAGACATATTTAAAAACCTGGATCAGACAAATACAGAGCAGGCATGGTGGGCCATATCTTTCACCTTTAACTCCAGCACTACACTCAGGAGGCAGAGGCAGGCATGTATCTGTGAGTTTGAAGCCAGCCTGATCTACATAGTGAATTCCTACTAGAGCTACATGATTAAACTCTGCTTCACAAAACAAAAGCAATCCCAAGTAGGTTCTCCAGCTGTCAGTCCAGAATCCATGAGCTCTCACTAGCTCTGGTCAGCTGTAGCTGTGGGTTTTCCCATCATGATCTTGAGCCTGCTTGCTCCTATAATCCCCCCTCCCTCTCTTCCACTGGACTCCAGGAGCTCTGCCCAGTGCTTAGCTGTGGATCTCAGAATCTGCTTC
>PVIH01015207.1:0-37107 GCA_004025045.1 Sigmodon hispidus
CCCAGCAATACCACTTCTGGGTGTATACCCTAAAGAGGCACATTCACATACCAAAGGTATTAGCTCAACTATGTTCATAGCAGCATTATTTGTAATAGCAAGAACCTGGAAACAACCTAGATGTCCCTCTACTGAAGAATGGATTAACAAACTGTGGTACATCTACACAATGGAATACTACTCAGCAGTAAGAAAAAACAATATCCTAAAATTCGCAGGCAAATGGATAGATTTGGAGAATATCCTCCTGAGCGAAGTCTCACAAACTCAGAGAGATAAGCAGAGGATGTACTCACTCACTAGTGGTCTCTTAACAAACAAACAAGAAAAAATCCAAGCATGCCCAAGCGACAAACCACAACCACTGAACAGCTTGGGATCAGAAACACCCTGGACTGACCCTTCGAACCCCACTCCAACTATAGGAATACCAGACTCATACTTGAGGGAGGGGGGACAAAACTGGATTTGGCCAGGAGTGGAGACTGATCCAAGCATTATTGTGTCAGTGGGACCATAGGACTGTCTGCTCCCTGCTCAGCGAAGGGATGGGGAGTTGCAGAGAAGAGAAATGTCAAGATGTGGTGGGAGGGGGAAGGGACCCTGAATGAGGATATACAGGGATGGGAAAAAAAATTTCAGAGGGAAAGCTGAACACAAAGTAAATATATGTGTAGCAATCTTATTTGCATTACCACCCTTGATAAGCCATGCTTATGATTCTTATCCTGTTCATAGTTATTGTTACCGTTTCCTCATTTTAAATTCATGTTAATGTTTTTTTGTTAAATACAAAATAAAGAAGGAAAAAAAGAAAAAAAAAGAAAGTATCACAAAAAAAAAATGATCCAGTTGTAAGTCATTTTCTTAATTACTAATGGATGGGGGGGAGGGTCCATTCCATTGTGATTGGTGCATCCCTGAGTTGGTGGTTCTAAGTTCTATAAGAACACAGGCTAAGAAAGCCATATGAAGCAAGTCTGTAAGCAGCACCCATGTATGGCCACTGAAGATTCCTCTCTAGTTTGATTTCCAATCCTTACTTCTTTAAGTGATGGGCTACAATGTGAAAATGTAAGATAAATAAACCCTTTCCTCCTCAACTTGCTTTTTTGGTCATGTTTTTTAATCAGAGCAATAGTAATACAAACTAAGACAGTATCCAATGTCTCCTTCTGATAGCTACATGTCTCAGGACACACACATGGTACACAGACATCCATGTATGCAAACACTCATACACATGAAAAGACTAAGTATTTAAAAAACAAAGGAAAATGTATGACAGTTATGGTTTAAAAAGGTCAGGAAGTATGAGTCACATGAGTTATGTTCTGTCTCTACAGCTGTATCTACTAATTGAAGTTATGTCCTCTAAAATCCAACAGGTTGATAATGACCCTTACTGTAATTATCCTAGGGTATAAAATTTAGAAGTAAATTGGTTTTAGATGAAATAATTAGAGTGGAACCCTATAATATCATCTGAGGCCTCACCATAGGAGGAAACAGCAATGCAGTGTTTGCCACAAGAGGCCAAGAGAAGGTGGCCAGACAGGAAGAGCGTGGGAGAGAGTCCTCACTTCAGACTCTCACACTGCAGTGTAGAGACACATTTACTCTATAAATCCACTAAGCCTGTGCTTTGTAGTTACGGCAGCTCAACTTTAATTTGACTAACAAAATTGGTTAGCATCTTTTCTAATGTATACAGAAAGAAACATAAAGATTAATAAGACTCCAAGGAGTTTTCATATTCAGTTGGCCACTTTGCTTTCATAGAAAAGAAGGAATGAAAACATGAAACACTGAGGGAAATCCCCACTCATGGCCAGAGCAGAAATTACTCCCTGGCTAGCCTTTCTGTTCTGACTTGGCCTCCAAGCTTAGGCAGAGCCAGCCACAGGTGTTTCTTCTTCATTTTTATCTGGGAAAGTTTATCAGACAGTGGTTTCCTTCTCCTGGTGGGTTGTAGTTCCCCCACCTCTTTTTGGACCCTTTCTTGGGCTACTATAACACTACATAGCTGTGTCACTTCACAGTCATCTGAATCATCACTGACAGCAAGTTTGGTAAATAAATCAAATTTTTTTTCAAAGAGGAATTTGTTTATGTCAATGGAATGTTTTATGTCTTTCTTTGATCTTCTCTAGACAAGTTGATATTAGAACCAGTAAAGAAAAAGATAAAGTAGATGAGATCATCATAATTATGTTTATTATGACTATTATTTATTTGATTACATCTGTTTTATTATTTAAAAAATCAGTTAATAAGAATGCCAAGAAGAATGCCTTAGAAAAGCATGTTAAGAGAGAACACAAAGATATTCAAACCCAAACAGAAGAATATAAAGAACTCATCTCAGCATTTTCTTCTAAGATTATATAAAACAGCCTAAGGTTATCAAGCAGCCAACATTAATATATCCAGTAACCTTAAAGAAATCACAACATAATAAAACTTACACAGAAGTTAGTTGGGCCCCAGTACAAATGGTAGAATTAAGGAGAGCCAAAGAAGCAATCATCACATATGATATATACTCATCATTTATGAAACAAATGTTAAATTCCTGGTTATCATGTAATGGTCTCAACCCCAAGGATGGGTTAGATATGGTTATTGCTGTTTTGGAGGCTGGGCCACTTTTACAGTGGAAGAAGCAGGCTAAAACAATAGAACAAAAACACAGCCAGAGGCATAGAAGTCTCCCAAGACCAATTTCTTGGGGAAGGACATTATGCTGATACAGAAAGGCAAACACTATATGATAAGCATACACTGGATTTATGACACATGGCAGCATTAAATACATGGGATCAAATTGAAGAGATAAGAAAGAAAACTGAGTCCTTCACAAAAGTAATTCAAAGACCAAAAGAAACTTTAAAAACTTTTTGTAGAGATTATTTGTGGTGGTAAACAGAATGGTACCTGATTCAGAAGCTAGGCAAATAATAATTGAATTACTGGCTTATGAGAACACTAACTCACAATATAAAATAATAATAAGACCACTAAAAGCAAGGTCAACACCTTGGAGGATTGGATTCATGAAACAATTAATCTAGAGCCTTATAATTGTGATGATAACTGAGTAGAAGAGGTTATTTCTAGAGGTATAAGAAAAAGTCAAAATGTTAAATGTTACAATTGAGGAAAGCAAGGACACATAAAAAGGGATTGCAAATAAGGCATTTCCAGAAACAGTGTCTTTGTTAGGAATAATCTCAAAAGAACTCCACTCCCTTCTGAACTATGCTGAAGGTGTGGCAAAGGGAGGCACTGAACTAATGAGTACAGATCAATAAAAGACAGACAAGGTAACTTTCTGCCTTCGGAAACACCCCAAAGGGTTTTTCAAAAGTCCCCATATAAAGTCAAATTCAATCTTACCCTGCCATTGTAGAGTCAGCACCTTCTCAGAACTATTAAAGGAACTAAAATCTATTCTTAAAAAAATACTGCAATAAATGATAGAAAAATCTATAGAAAAAACTCAGGAAAAACTATAAAGCAAATATTTTGGCAAGCTTTTATTAATGAGCAATGGTCAAAGTTAAAAGTACAAGTAAATAATGTTATTGAAGGTTTATGGGGCACAGGGGAGGATGTAACAAAAATCTCACCAGAGTCTTGGCATCAAATTGGCCCCTTTAGGAGGTAAATGTTCAGTTTTTGAGAAATGGTGTGTTATCCCAGGTAAAACAGAGTGCAAGAAGGGTTGAGTGTATAGGACCAGAAAGAGAGGAAAATTAAAGCCATATGTGGCTAACATTGCTATAAATTTATGGGGATGAGATTTACTACAACAAGGTAGTACACAGATTAACATTTTTCCAAACACAGAAATAAACCATAAACCAACACATTTTTCTGGGAAAAACACTAGAACATATTATGAGAAACAGTCACAAACTATTCATGTTGTACAGAAATGAGGCAAAACAGCTGCTGATCTTTCAAAGATACCCACAACAGCACTACCTTTAAAATGACTAACAGATAACCATATATAATTTTATCAATGGCCTTTTAAAAAAAGAGATTTTAGACCTTAGAACAGTTGGTCCAGAAGCAGTTAAATGCTCAGTATATTGAACAATCTATCAGCTCTCTGAATTCTCTTGTATTTGTTATTAAAAAGTAATCTGGAAAATGGAGAATGGTAACAGATCTAAGAGCAATAAACAAGGTGATCCAGCCAATGGGCACTCTACAATCTGGAATTCCTATGCCTTCTCTGTTACCTAAAGAATTGCCTATCATAGTTATTGATTTAAAAGACTGTTTCTTTACAATACCACTACAAGAAAAAGACAAGGAAAAATTCATCTTTACAGTGCCCACTTATAATAATTTTCAGCCTTCTAAAGAGACATCAATGGAGGGTTCTCCCTCATGGAATGCTGAATAGCCTGACTCTGTGGCCTACAAAAGCCATTAGAACAAATACATACCGAATTCCTACAATCTATCATTTATCATTACATGGACAACATCTTGTTGGCTGATTCAAATATAGATACCTTAGAAAGAATGTTTGAAGAAATGAAAAACAATTGCCTATTTGGGAATTACAAATTGCCCCTAAAAAAAATATAAAGAGGAGATTTCATTAATTACTGAGGTTATAAAATAAGTCAACAAAAAATTAGACCCCAAAAGGCACAAATCAAGAGAGAGAGCTTGAAGATAATGATTTCCAAAGACTGCAAGATACATTTCCAATTACAAACCACTATTGGAATAAAAAATGATAAACTGGATAATTTGTTCAAAACCCTAAGTAGTGACAAGGACTTAAACAGTCTGAGAGAAATATCATCTGAATCTGAGAGAGAATGAGCTTTGGTGAGAAAGAAATTAAAGAATGCATATATGGATCATATGGATCCAGACCTTAACTGCATCCTAGTTATCTTACCCTCAAAGCACTATCCTACAGTAATTGTAATGCAAAGGAAAAATGTTGTATTGGAACAGATATTTCTACCACATAAACTGAGTAAGAAATTAAAGATATATGTAAAAAAGATTTCTGAATTGATTTTTAAAGAAAAGTTAAGAATTCATCAATTGACAGGAATGGACCAGCAGAAATTGTTGTACATTTAACTAATTAAAAGAATAATTATGGGCAGAACAAGAACATTGACAAAGAGCCTGAAGTAATTTTTGGGAGATATCAACAACAAATATCCTCAAAGCAAAAGAATGAATTCCTACAGAAAACTACCTGGATTCTTCTTTATGTTGTATAAGATAAACCCATTTCTGGAGCCCCTACATTTTATACTGATCAAAACAAAACAGGAAAGGCAGGTTACAAATCAGAAAATATAAGTAAAGTGGCTCAAAGCCCTTATAATTCTGTTCAAAGTCAGAATTATATACTATCATGATAGTATTAAGTGATTTTTACCAAAACTCTTAACATGGTTACTGACTTTCAGTATGCAGAAAGAGTTGTTTTACACATTGAAACTGCTGCTGATTTTATTAATGATGAGTCATAATTAAGTTCATTATTTATTCTGTTACAACAAATAATCAGGACTACGAATCATCCTTTTATATAACATACATTCAAACCTTTACAGCTCTGCTATGTCCTTTAGCACAAGGTAATGATGAAATTGATAAACTATTAATAGGAAATGTGCTAGAGGCCTCAGAGTTTCATAAAAAAAATCACATCAATAACTAAACATTAAGATATACACGGATAGAAAATGTGACCTTATTCATAATAAAAAAAGAAAGAAGAAAAAGAAAAGAAAAAGAAAAAAGAACCTAGAAACAACCTAGATTAACAAGCTGTGGTACATCTACACAATGGAGTACTACTCAGCAGTAAAAAAAAAAAAAAAAAAAAAAAAAAAAAAAAAAAAAAAAAAAAAAAAAAAAAAAAAAAAAAAATGACATTCTATAATTTGCACACAAATGGATGGATATGGAGAATATCCACATGAGTGAGGTTTCACAATCCCAGAAATATAAGCAGGGGATGTATTCACTCATTAGTGGACTTTAAACAAAAAGCAAAGCATGTCCAAACTGCAAACCACAAACACTGAACAACTTGAGATCTGAAGCACCATGAACTGGCACTTTGGAGCCCATTCCCTCCAGAGGAACACTTGAGCCAGTCTTGATGTGGGGATGAGGAAAGTGGATTTTACTGGAGTGGATGCTGAACTATGCCACCTTGGGACCTTGGGACCTATTGTCCTTGCCCGGGAGGAGATAAGGAGATGGGGAGAAGAGTGACTTGTAGGGGCAGGAGGGGAAGGGCATTTGAACAAGGGGATACATGGATAAAAAAGGAGACTTTATTAATAATAAGAAGAGAAAAAAGATTTCTCTATCACTTAGCAACAAGTCAAAGAAATTATAAAATGATGTCTCACCTGTCCCTTCTATAACCAAACTCTATTACCAGCAGGAAGTAATCTTAAAGGTATACATAGAAATGAAAATTTGGCAGATCCTCCTTGGAGAATGGATGGAGGAATGGAGTGGGGAGGCTGAGGGCAGACTGGGAGGGACATGGAGGAGGAGGGAAGGGAGGGAGACCAGTGGTAGATATAGAAAAGGAACATTTTAAATAAAAACTGAAAAAAGTATTTAAAAAAGAAAATTTGGCAGATGGATGTATCTAACTTTACAGAATTTGGAAAATTAGGATGTGTACATCATACAACAGATATGTTTTTGGGGTTTCAATGAGCAACTGCTTTGAGTTCAGAAAAGCCTGATTCTGTAATCACACATTTGCTAGAAGATATGGCCATCAAGAGAATACCTGTACAAATTAAAACTGACAATGCTTTGCCATATGTCCCTAGTAAAATGAAACAGGGTTTTTTTGCTTATTATAACATAAAATATATTACATGAATACCACAAAATCCTACAGGGCAAGCAGTCAGAAAGAGATCAAATCAAACTCTAAAAAAATATGCTAAATAAACAGAAGAAGTAACAAAGACCCCTAGAAATAGAATACATATGCTTTATTAACTTTGAATTTTCTCAATGCAAATAAGAAAGGATCAACAGTTTCTGAAAGGCATTGGACTATAAAAACATGACTGAGTTAAATCACCCTATCTACTTCAAAGATGTACTGGCCTCAGAATGAAATCCACAATATGTGCTACATTGGGGAAGGGATTTTGCTTTTGTTTCCACAGGTGAAGAAAAGTTATGGAAACCAACAAAATTAATAAAGACTCAGTTTTAACCAATGAAAATAAGAATATTACAATATTGCTTATTACATTTATCACATATTACAATTCTTTAAGTTGTAAGAAAAACAAAGGTTTGGAGCATGTTATTGTTTTTGTCTTTACAGAAAACTAGATATACCTACCTTCAAGAAGTTAAAAGACCTTGCACATTTAGACATCTAAAGCAGAAGCAAGGTTATCCAGAAAAAATTAAAGGCAAAGGAATATTGAAACTATTGGTACCAGTATATTCTACAGGGTAAAATCTCATTGCTTAAATTCTATATGTCTTTATTTGTAAGAATAGTTGAATTCTCAGTTTAATTATAATTTAAAGCTGGCTTTAGAGTTGAAGTGTGATTCTCTCCTTCTCTAAACCCAAGCATACTTCTCTGTATAATTTCAAAAAAAGCCACCTGATATGGGAAAAAAGAATAACTAAAAATAAGGGACTATCCCTGCCCTTGCTGGGGAGGAATGGGGAGATGTGTAGAAGAGAGTGTGATTGGAGGAGGTAGGAGGAAGAAGGGACCTTGAACAAGGACATACATGGATAGAAAATGTGACCTTATTCATAATAATTTAAAAAAAAACAGACACAAAAAAGATTTGACTGTGGTCTGTTTCTTCTCTCTGATAGTCCAGCTTTTCCCCAATATCAGGCTCTGAATTTTCATTAAATGCCAACTAGAATTTATGTTTTATATATCCAGATCAGATGAAGGAGAACTTTATTGGAAAATAATTTTTATAATCTACCAAATGCCAAATTAAAAAAAATGGAAGAGAAAAAGGAACCTATGAATGGGTAAGACTCTAAGAAGAGCAGGAAGCAAGACCTCCAAATTCCTGGACTTGAGAGACAGAGACATGAGGACTACTGTAGACTGCAGCCAGCCTGGGCTACATGACAAGTTCTGGGCCTGTTAGGTCATAGTTATGGCCAAGCCTCAAAGGACCAATCATATGAGAAAGGGCCTGGGCACCACACGACCAAACATAGAACACAGGACCTGGGTTTCTCCTCCTCTCCTAATGAGCCAGGCTTGCTTTCAAGGCTCTTCTGTTTAACTTCACTAAATGCACAGCTTTCTCTCTCTCCACCCTTCCATTCCCACACATCTGTTCCCTGGTGCTCAGGACATTCTCCCCCTCTCTGCCTCCAATAAACTGTCCTCAAGATCCATCTGTGTTTACTTACATATGTTTTTATCAACAAAACCAAGAACTTAGAAAAGGAACCTTATGGCCCCTGGCTATACTTAACCATGTATACATATGTGCTTTCTAATCTGAATTTTTAGGCATTATAATTCTACACTGACAGTCTATAGCTAGCTACACATTTAAGGTATAAATTTAATATAATTCATAAACAATGTTGTAAAATAATTATATCAAACTAAATTAGTTAATTCTATCACTACAAATATACATCACTTTTATGGTTATGCATATTAGAAAAGTATTCTCAGAAACTTGGAAATGTGTGCTAATATTTGCTATATTAAATGTGCTGTATAATTTATCTCAAAGGATAAAAATTTATTTTCTCCTATTTAACATATTTTATGCTCTTAGCTCTATGTGTCTTGTCACTCCCCAGTGCCCTGACAAAGTGTGACAAAGGCTACCTGAAGGTCAGCCTCTTTATAATCCACATGTTAGTGAAACATGTTTGTCTTTACAGGTTTGAATTATTTTACTGTGCATGAGGTTCCTCAAGTCTTCAGTTCTATCCATATTGTTTCAAATTCTCATTTTAAAGATCAGCATCATTTCCAATTTCATTTTCTTTACCATTTACATGTTGGTAGACATGTAAGTTCCTTTAACATGGTTACTACGCATGGTGCTCCAGTGAACTTCAGAATGCACATGCATTTGGGTAAACAATTTTAAATATGCATGTAAGGAAGCACAGGATAATATCTGTGTCTGGCCATGTGTCCTGTCCTTACGGTTTGGCTGCCACCTCAGCCCTGCAATGCTGCTGAGCCAGAGGAGTTCCTATTCCACAAAATTCAAACCCAGTTCCTGGTTATACAGCTGGACAAAGTACAAAGGAAATGCTGAATCTAAACATGAGAAGCATCTCTGGCCTCCTGGACATTACTGATGAAGAAAAGGTTGACATTGACTATGAAAATTAAGTTAATACCTTTATTCCAGAGACGATGTTGAGGAAGTGTTTCTAACTGTCCTACTTAGATTTTTTTTTTTCTGAGATGAACACCCTAACCAAAAGCAACTCTAAGAGAAAATGTATTTGGTTTACATATGCCAGGTCACAGTCTATCCTAAAAAAGTCATTATGAATTCACACAGTAGGATCTTGGAAACAGGGATAGAAGCTGAAGCCACAATGGTGTGATCTTTACGGGCTTGGTCCTCATAACTATTCAGCCCGCTTCTTTCCAATTCAGAATCACGTGCCCAGAAGTGGCACTGTCCCCAGTGGGCTGTCCCCTCCCACATCCATCCATCATTAATCAAGAAAATATTTCAAAAACTTGCCTACAATCCAACCTAATAGAAGAATTTCTATTATTATAAAGTAATAATCCTTGTCTCTAGATCAAGGTGATAGTACCTGTTCTCCACTACAGATTTCCTTAATTGAGGTTCCTTCCTCACACACCACTCTGCTGGTGCCAAGGTGACAAAAAACCAACCAGCACACTAACCAAAAGAATCAACCACTGATCAGGAAGACTGAAATAAACCACACACCAAGGCCATTGTCCCACACTACAACTTCTTATAAAATACTGGTAGCAGAGGAAGTGAAAAACACACATTAAGAGCATTTCACAATTTCTAAAAAGAATATAAAGAAACAGGTAGGAAGGTTCTTCTTTATGTCTGCATTTTTCCAAGAATGTTTTCACATTAGGTTTTTCAGAGTTTATGTCTGAATGCTTCCTGTGACATTGTCAACACAGGTTATCTTGTTGTCTGTGCTCTGCCGGGTTAAGATGTGCCATCTACACAGGGCACAAACCAAAGACTAGCAGATTTGGAAATCATTCAGATTTGGGACTTCAGGGAGGGTGAAAAGAGAACAGACTGGAAACAGATGCACCAGTCACCTCACTGCAGACTAACTTCTGATGCACACAGAAGGCAATTCATAGGAGAACTGATTTTTATTTTTATTGGTTTCTTCAAAATTAATTGGTGTTTTCCACACATCAAAACAGATTTGTGGGGCTGTGGAGCTGAGCCTCACATTCAGCAGCATGTCTGGCATGCAGCCATGAGGACCTGAGTTGAAATGCCTAGAACACATGTAAAAGTACCCAGACTCAGTAATTCTCATCTGTCACTTCAGTGATGAAGGGTACAGAGGTGGACGCTTGGAGCTCATTGGCCAGCTAGCCTAGCCAAGTCAATGAGCTCTAGGTTCAGTAAGGGACCTGCCTTGAAAGGAAAATGGAGGGCAATCAGGGAAAACCTGACATCAACATCTGACCCACATGCACATGTGTACATACACACTCACATCAATATGAATGCAAAACACACACAGTCTCTGTATCTCTATCTCTCTCTGTCTACCTCTCTCTCAGCTTCAGAAGTTCTTAGTCATCTTTCATTATCAATGAAGCCTCTCTCAGCTGTGGATGTCAAATAGGGAGCCCAGCTGAGCAAACAGTGGTGTGCCACACATAACTTACAGAGAAAATTCTGAAAATTGTGATCCACATAAAAAATTATGTTTGGAACCTGCTGCAGTCATTACAAATATTTATCATAAAAGCAAATCTTCAAAACCACATTATAGTTCAAATTAGAGAAGGACCACAAACGTGACACCTGTAAAACAGGTCAGGAAACACTGAATTGTATCCTACTACCCTACATTCACATCCAAACAAGCCAAAGTATTCAAGAAAATTGGCACTGAAGCAACAAAAGAAGAATAAACAGGTAAACTACAAATATTTATGAACCTAGGCATTATAAATAGAATAAAAAAGAAATACGCAGAAGGGAAGAAGCATATTTGGATCCTATATGTGGGAGATTTATATGTGAGAAACAAACTAACTCCAACTCAATAGCAGGATAAAGTTGAAGGCCATAAAAAATAAACAGATGGTTCATCAGGTTAAATGACCACCTCTGAACTTGACGACCTTGATTACAATCCTTAAACTGATGTGGTGAAAGGGAACCAACTCTTGTAAATTGTTCTCTGACCTGCACATGCATGCTGTAGGCCACACATTCCCACATATATACACACACTGAAACAACTTATAATTTTGGAATTAAAAAACAGCATTCTAATTTAAAATGGGAAAATGGGTTACGGACGCTTCATAAACCATCCAATGGAACACAATTTATTTTTTCTTAGAATCTTATTCAAAACAAGAAAAATATAAGTATGGGTGAGGATGTAGACATATTGGAGCCTTTGTGTTATACAGTTAAACGTATAACACAGTAGAGTGAAGTTAGAGACAGGCTAGTTCTTCAAATATATAACACAATGATCATATGATTTCACATCTCCAGCTTTCTACCTTAAAGGACAAAAGTCCAGGGCTCGCACAGATGTACATGCACACTCAGCAGCATAGTTCATAGCAGACAAAGGTGAGAGAAAACCACATTCCCAGTCACAGATGAATGGAAGAAACACAGCATATACACACAATAGACTATTATTCTGCCTTGCAGAGTCCAAGAAATACCCCCACATGCCACACTCTGATGAGCCCCGAAGATATTACAACAGTGTAAATAAACCCACAAAACATACAAAAACAAAAACAAACAGACACTGTGTGACTCCAACTCAGGATTCCCCCATTAGTCATATCAAATGACAGAAAGCAGAGTTATTGATGCCAGGAATGGTGAGTGGGTAGTGTGAGGAGTCTTCATTCAGAGGTATGGGATTCCATTTGTGAAGATGAAAAAAAATGCCCTACATTAGAGGGTGGTGATAGCCTCATGACATGAAGCTAATTCATACACTACAACTGGTAAAATGTGAAAGGTCTGGTGTGTATAATTGCATGCCATCTACACATAAACATGTGAAAAATGACTTAATCCTCTCACCTTCATTATCCAAATACACTGTATCTCATGTTAAAATTTTACTGTGTTCTCTTCACAAATTCCAATTCTTAATAAATTTATATAAGTTTTAACAGAGAAACACCATTTTCTCAAAGTCAGAATCCAAATTTTCTTACCTGGTCTGGACTGCAGTACAATCATTTTGTAGGAAATGAAAAGCAATCCCCACAATCATTGCCAATAAGACTGTGATAATTGCCTTTTGAAAAAAATGGGGAAAAGAAAATATTTCCATTAGGAATACAAAATATTTTACACATTGTCCATTATTTTAGTATGTATGATTTCCTAGTCAGATCTCTAAAGTGAGATAAACACTATATCTTGTCCAGAGTCCCTGGAAGAATATAAAACACGTGTGTCCATAAAATTCTTGTGTGGTAAACTGGAAATGAAGGTCTCTGCAGTCTGAGGCTCCAACAATACAGACCCTGGGAAAGCTAAGACTTCTCCTAGTGCTCCACCAGGAAGAGCTAGTGAAGGGCTCAGCTCAGGCACTAAAACATGACTGACACAGGGTGGAAGAGAATGCAGCCCCCTGGGAGCTCAGGAACAAACCAAAGAGAGTGACAAAGTGTTCACCTCAACTGAGATCTCAACTCTAGTGACAGCAACATGTGCAGTTTTCTACTTCAAGTGGCTCAAAAGGACCCAGGCTTTCTTTACTCTTACAGGTAGAGACAAGGATACCCCAGGCCATGGGGCAGCTCAGTGGCAGAGCCCTGCACAACATACACTAGATCTTATTTCTAATTTGCACAAGTACAAACCAAATAAGGACATTAAAAATGGCTCATAACACAGTTCCTGGCAGTGGGATTTTGTGTGCTAAGAAAGGGTGAGCTGGTCTTCAGCTGTGTCACCTCTAAAAAGACAGTGCCTGTGTGGGAATGAGCATTATTGCTGTCATAGTAGAGTGTCTGCCCTCGAATCATAAGGGCCGAGGATCAGACACTAACACAGCAAAATCATCAACATTCTGACATAAAAAATAAATGACTAAGCAATGGTCCGATGAGTTGGAAGAAGCACATTTCTGTGTGATATTCATGTTAAAATTACAAAAAATCTTAAGGCCTGGTGATCCTGTTACAGAGTCAGTTTAATGAAAAGTAGAACTTCCCCTCCATCAAGTTCCTGGTTAGCTGACACGGAAGAACACTGTTCTGTCAGTTACTGTGTGAACTGCTCTCTTTGAGTAGCTACTGCTGTCAATCACTAGACTCCCAGTGAGAGAACAGCCCTGCAGTGGGCTCATCTCTCAGGCAGTGATGCACAGCTCCCTTGGAGGTGATCATGGTCCTGTTTGCTCACCACATGATTTCAACTGCACACCAGCCCTCCTTTCCCTCTCCAGTCATCCCCACCCCTTCTCTACTGAAACCTTCCCCAAGGTCATCCTTTCATCTCACATGCTACAGTTTGATCTATTTATTCAGTTACCATCTATCCACCCACATGAACAGTTGCATCAGGTAAAAAGCCTTTCACTCCTTTGCTTATTCCTGGATGTTGAACTTATATGACACACTGGTGAATTAAAGTAGACAGGTATGAGGATCTCTGAGGTGGGCTGAATTTCTTC
The DNA here is from genome assembly GCA_004025045.1 of Sigmodon hispidus. NCBI lineage: Eukaryota > Metazoa > Chordata > Mammalia > Rodentia > Cricetidae > Sigmodon > Sigmodon hispidus. Next base: position 13,927 of record PVIH01015207.1, read on the forward strand.
TGCATTTCCTGAATCAAATTTCCTACTTGAATTAGTCATTATAGTTCTTCTCAATACGGGAATAACCATGAAAAAGTCTATATATGTAAAAAGTTAACTGTGTTCTATTGCTTTAATGAACACTTCTGCAGGCCAAGTAGAGTGGAAAAGACAAACACATGGAAGGGAGTGGAAGATAAGTGTGGCCCTGAAGCAAACAGACTGAGAAGGAAGAAAATTGTCACCACCTGAGCCTTTCACGATTCAATTAAAATAATTCATCAGATTACCTGAATCAGAGTGACCAACAGAAAATCTTTGAAATTTTTGAATGAATGACAGTCCATCTGAGCAGATGCCAGAAAGGGGTAACTCACATGACCTCCTCCAAGGCTGAGCTCCTTCCTGCCTCCTGTTCCCCCAAGAGTAGGTCCAGTTCAGTTCTCATGTCTGTGCATACATATTGGCTAATTTTTCTATGATTTGGTGCTGTCTTTCAGAAAGTTCTTTATATTTGTCAGCTTTTGGATAAAAGTAGATAAAGGCAAGAAACAGACAATAATTTAACTGTTTTTTTTTGAACTTTCATCAATTACATATTGTTTTTCTTTGAGACTGTTTCAATACCTTGGCCTGACCTTCAAGTTGCTATGAAGCCAAAGGTGACCTTAAACTTTTCCATGTCCTTCTGTTTCTGTCTCAAGTCAAGTGAGATAATAGGCGTGTACCTTCACAGCCATTTACAGGGTGCTAGGAACCAAACTCCAGGCTTTGTGTGTGCTAGGCATGCATTCTACCAGCTAAGATACATCTGCAACCCACCAATTGAACAAAATAAAATTACTCCTGTGTAATTCTTTTACAGATTAGAAAAATGTCCCTAACTGGCCTGACAACTGTCATTATCCCATGGATACAGCAAAGGGAATGGCCTTTTCCCATGGGGACCCCAATTCTTAGCAAAGCCCTTCCCTTAGCAAACTACTTCTTAATGCAAGGTGATTCCTGCTTTCTGACAGGATAATGTATATATAAATGTATAAGCTGCCAAGTGTCTTCTTTTTAAAATGTTATAAACAAAGCCAGGCCTGGTGAAATATTCCTGTGAGACCTGTACCTGGGAGGTTGAAGTCAAGAGAACACATATTTAAGTCTAGTCTGGCTAATAAGCAAACCATATGTAAATAATCAACAAGAATAATATGAGAAACAATAAGTACATTTACTTTCTAACAGATTTCCTTAAAACTGAGAAAATAATATAAATGGTATTTTATAAATTAAATTAAAAAGGAAAACTCCAAACACTAATAGAATGAAAAGTCTATTAGCTAATTTTAGAATACTTAACTTAAAAAGCTATATTCTAATGAACCACACTGTTGAATATATTTTAATGAAATAAATTAGGCAAAAAAATCTGACTGGAGAAGTCTCACATACCATCATGGTTGTCTTCCTCTGTGTCTAATATAGCAGAGAAACCTCCATGAATGATGTCCAAAAAGAAGTCTGCAGGATTGTTGTGGGAATCATAATTGTAACCTACACAGAAGGTATGCCAAGAACACAAACCTCCTTCAGAGAGTGGAAAAGGGGAGGGTTGAAAGAATCTAAGAACTTCTTCCTCCTTTTGCCCCCCCATTAATTTATATTTTCCTATTACTTATATACTCATAATGTTTTGACAACATCAGCTTCACAGTCTAGCATATGTAATATATGCATATATACATTTATTAATATATATACATGTTTATGTCTATGTAATACATATATATATAAGCTCTTCCTGTAAAACAGTCATTTGATCACGTCCTAAATTTTGATTGAATTCCATAGACTCACAAGTGTTTACATATTTTAAATGATATATATTAAACAAAAATAAAAGTAGTAAAATTGGCCAATTCTTTCCTCTCCTATCTTTGCAAGCCACACTGGTTGCCACCCTTGAAGGAGGGCAGCAACGATATCTTGGAACCAGAGACTCCAAGATGCTCTGGGGGCAGAAGCCAAAGCCTCAGACCCAAACTGCCATTCTCCTCTGAACAAGCAGCCTGGGCCCCTGCATTTGATCTTGGTGAGTGTGGGCATAAGGGGCTGGGAAATTCTGTATAGCATAATATGCAAGTGTGAAATGGAAACTACTGGTCACACTGTCTGTCTGTAGAGGGTATGGTGTTTTGGGTGGGTTAAAGATGATCTCCAGATGTGTGGAGGTAAATAAAGGTGATACTGGGTTGGTAAAAGTTTTCCCAAGCAGTGAAATTACCACAAGTGCAAAAGAAATGTGTTAACACAGGAATATTTAGGGATCTAAACAATTTACTCTTTACCATTATTTCATTATTTAAAATTTATCCAAAAATCTCTTGTTTGCTATACAGATATCCACCAACTTTTTCCAACTCTTACTCAGATAGTGCAGAATGCATGCAATCAACAAGAGATTTTATTAAAAATTACCAATAATTCGGGGTCTCACTATCCAACCAAGTCTCCTTTTTTAAGCAGGGTTAAGGGAATGCCAGGGAGGATAGACTAGTCTGGGGCTAATTGGTGAATTTAAACCAAACCTTTCTAGGACTGGGAGGTGACTCTAATATGAGGGCCTCTCTAGAGGTAGAGAAGGGAAAGCTATCTTTGGCTAACATACGATGGGGGAGTGCTTACTGAGCAGGCTTAAAGCTGTGGGGTGCCTGCTGATTAGTTACCCGAGTTGTGGTTTTCCAGATAACTATTTGCTCAGCCCCAGCCAGCTCCAGTAAACTGAAACTAAGGCCTGGTCTCTGGCCAGGATACTATGAGAGTCTGTCAGGCCTTTATCTGTATCCTTAGTCCTCTCAGAAGACAGAATCCAAACTAGAATGCAGAATCGTGAGGAAGAACATCAGAATGGACACAAATACAATTAGGGGCCCTCAAAGCTGAATTGAGTTACATTTTAAGTGATTTAGTCATTTTTATTTAATGTGTATGAGTGTTTGACTTACATGTATGCCAGTGCACTGCTTGCATACCTGTGCCCCTGGAGGCCAGAGAGGATACTGGATGCCCTGGAACTGGAGTTGTAAACAGTTGGAAGTCTTCCATGTGGGTGCTGGGAATAGAACCCAGGTCCTGTTCAGGAGCAGTATGTGTTCTTAACTGCTGAGCCATCTCTCCAGTTTCTTCAGTTACATTCTTGAGAACATAACCAGAAGGGACTGATCAGTCTCACCGCTCAGGAGCAAGAAGGGAAACCATAGAGATTTTTCAGCGAAGCTTCTCCTGGCATTTGCCTATGAGGGAGCATCTCTTGGGGATGTTAATTTGGGATGTTAAGGAAACTCAAATGAAGGCTATGCTAGTTCCATCCCATAATGCCAGCAGCAGTGCCAATGCTAAGGTTCTTCAAGTGTTCAAGTGTAAGATACTTAAATATGTATCTTGCAACCATATTGTATATATTGTGGAAGCATCATGTGACATTTCAGGGCATTTGAACACTGTGTATGATCAGCTTAGGGCAGTTTTCCTGACATCCTGGATATCTTGCTGACTATTTTTTATTGAAATTTGGTTGTATTTAAAAACCATATGAGGTAGGAAGTCTCAGAATCAGCTGCTTGAGGAAATTAATTAGGATTAAGTTTGATTGTAGAAATTAAAGTAGTGGAAAGCTTATCTTGCACACGCACACACACACACACACACACACACACACACACACAAGCTATGTTGACATAGAAAACTAAAATTTCTTCTCTATGAAGATTATTGCCCAGTTCATTTCAGGGTGATACAAAAATTAATAATCTAGATGACATTGGCTTCATAGTCTTTCTCTTCAGGAATATCTTTATTGTAATATAATTAACATTATACACTTTATTGACTTATAGTGCACAATCCTGTGTCTATGGTATATTCAGAGGTGGGCAAGCATTTTTCCATAGTTTTTTTCTATTCTGCTTATTTATATTCAGAAATACTTTATCACAGCTTCTCTCTTTCTGTGTCTTTTCAGTCTCTCAGGCTCTCTCTCTTCCTGCTCTGTGTGTGTGTGTGTGTGTGTGTGTGTGTGTGTGTTTGTGTGTATGTGTGAGAGAGAGGGAGAGGGAGAGGGAGAGGGAGAGGGAGAGGGAGAGGGAGAGAGAGAGAGAGAGAGAGAGAGAGAGAGAGAGAGAGAGAGAGAGAGAGATTCCATGTTACACTGTATATGGAGATCACAGGAAAATTTCTCCAACAGAGAAGACTTTTTCTGTATTTCCTTCCATGCTCAATGCTCCAGTTCAGCTGGACCTTCAGTTTCCAGGTTATCCACCTGTATTGGAATTTCAAATTATGCCAATGCACTCCCCCTTTATGGTGTTCTTGGACAGAACTCAGATCTCCAATCTTATGCAACCAGCATGTTTATCTGCAGAGAGATCTTGCTGAACTCTGGATGGGTTTTAGAGTCATTTTCTTTGTTTTTGGCTCATAGGACCAAATCCAGAGCCTTGCATATGCTAGGAAAATGCTGTCGGCCTGGAGGGATTTTAAACATAGAAGCATTTCATCCACAAATAGGTAATTTGACTTCTTCCTTTCTCTCTCTCTCTCTCTCTCTCTCTCTCTCTCTCTCTCTCTCTCTCTCTCTCTCTCTCTGTCTCATTTATCTAAGGATTCACAACCCATATTAAACAATACTTGAAGGCATGATTGCCCTTGGCTCTATTCTGTATTTAGAAGAAATAACTTGGATTACTCCCTATTCCAGTAGTGCTTTTGGTAGGATTATCACAGTGGCCTGTATTGTGAGCTTTTTCTTCCTTTCCTGTTCAGGGCTACAATCAAGAATGAATTTAGTTTTTTCAGAGAATTCTCCATCTATTGAGACTATAATCTGGTAGAATATAGGAAATTGCTTTTTCATTTGCTAAAATTTGCTTTACCACTTAAAATGTGACCCGTCTTAGCAAAGACTCATGAGCTACTGAGAAGGAAGTGACATTAGCGATTATACAGAGTATTCTGTAGAAGACTTGTGAGTTCATTTTGTCTAAGACACAGTTCAAGCCTGAAGTTTGTTGACTTTGAGCATCTGGAGTATCTACTGATGGGAGTGGGGTATTAGGGTTAACCCCTGTGCTGACTTTGGTAGCACATGTACTAAACCTGCAATGATGCAGAGAAGATTAGCATGGCCCCTGTGCAAGGATCACACACAGATTGATAAAGTATGCCATGTTTTAAGATAAAATTGGTTTGATAGGAGAAAGGGAGTTCTCTGTAGGGAAGATGGAGGGAGGCAAATGAAGCATGTAAAATAACAACATGGGTGGAAGGAATGCCTCAGGAAATCACACTATTTACTATCTACCTAAAACAATAGAACCTCTAATGCCCACAGTTCAGTGTGTGCATATACATGTATAGTGTTAATGAACCTTCTCATCTAGGCTAATGGGGCTCCTAATGACCATCTAACAACTAATAAAAATAAAAGCATGTGCCCTTCCCTGAGTGTCTCCATTTTATACAGCAGTGGTTTGCTTCATTTTGAAAGCAAATGCTGAGGCAAAATTGACTGCATAGTTTATGTGTGTGTGCAAGTGTCAGCACAGACAGTAAACATAAATTGGTAAATAATATATTAATACATATAAACTATTCCTACATCTAAACATGTGACACCAGGAACAGCTAGACCCATGGATGTTTGGAGACCTTGCCCAAGAAACCAAGTTTGTGTGCTTGTCCAAAACACTAGAGTAATGAGCTGAGTAATGCCCTCTCTTGGAGCATACCCACTGAGCCATTATCAGGCCACCTGATGCATCACTAGATACAGGGAAACAAATTCTCACCCCTGTCCCCAGGACATCTGCTCTCCATTATCAGCCCTAACTGGAGCGGTTTGCTTGGGTTCCCATTTGTTCAGACCTCTTATGCTTGCAGTCAGCTTTGTTCTTTGAAGCAATCTGTACCTTGAACTGACTTTGCACTTTGAACTGACACTATGTTTTGAACCAAGTGTGTATTTTTGCCACCAGTATTCCAGAATAGCTCCCTCTGCATGTGTATCTGCCATGTTATTTTGGATTCCACAAATCCGCACATCTTTACACCTGTGCATATATACAACCCACACTGTCCCCCACACACATATTGGAAATGTAGAAATGATGGTCATGTATTCTATTGTAAAAGGGTTTTGGGCCTGGTCTAGAGGTTTGACTGGCAGTCTGGTAGTCTGACAGACTTATAGACTCACAGACCTGCACTCACACAGAAACACATAGACACTTTTGTTAAATTTTTGTTGATTGACGTAGGGCCTAGACATATTACTTGTTAGCTCTTTAGTCTTAAACTAACCTATTTTGTTTAGCCATGTGGCTTCATTTTTTTTAGAGTAGCATTTTAGGGTTTGTGTGTGTGTGTGTGTGTGTGTGTGTGTGTGTGTGTGTGTGTGTGTGTCTGTGATCGTTTCCTCTTCACGTCTTTATCAAATCCCTATGGCATCTGAGTCTGGCTTCTACCTTTGCTCTGAGATGTTTTTAAGTTTTATTAACCTGGTAGCCTCACTCATAAATTTTGTCTGCCTTTAGCCAATCAGTTTTTATTAAACCCATAGGTAGGAAAAATATTTATAATGACAGAAAATCGTAGCAACTTAGTCTACTACATAATAGTATTATAATGTCATAATAACATAATAACATAGTCTTACTACAGTACTTTACCTCTGAATGTATACAAGTAATATGCTTTTGAAATAAGACAAATTTGCACACTCATCTGTCTCCTTCCTTTATGAATTATGAATAACATTTATGCTCATTTGCTTTTTAGGAATTTCTTATCTAAGGGGAGTCTATGTATTTGGTTATGTCTACTTTTCATTGGGTCCTTAGGAAATCATGGCAATATGTACTGTTTGTGTGGGTCATCAACTTACTATTGCTGTTTCCTCTATAGGAAGGAAGAACCTTTGGAGATATCGTCCAATAATGACCCTGTGGCAAACACAATGATAGAAAGAAATTCCAATGACCTTCCTATAATGGATACCAGTGGAGAGGCTGTGTTAAGTTTTCACAACATCAGCTATCAAGAAATGGTGCAGATAGGCTCTCCATTTCATAAAATAACATGGGTGATAGAAAGACTCTCAAATATCAAGTATGTGGATGAAGTAAAGTGACCCTTGCATTGAACAACTTATTCTAAATAACACAGACTTTCTCTATTATCAATAACCTGTGTATTGGTTGATATATTTGTTTATGTGTATAAGTCTATATGTGTGTATGTGTTCACATGTGCAGATGTGTGAATGCTATGACATACCCCTGGCACAAGGCTGTCAGAGGGCAACCTTGAGCATTGGTCTTTACCTTCTACCATGTTGCAGACAGAATCTCTTACTGCTCACTCTAGAGTATGCCAGGACAGCAGCCTGCAAGTGTCTTGAGATTCTCATGTATCTGTCTCCCATATCTCCAAGAGCATGGAGTTACAGGTGCCAACTTTATATGAATTCTGGGGTTTAGCTTAGGTCCTCACCCTTGCAGAGCAAGTGCTTCACTCACTGAGCCATCCCCCAGCCTCCCTTGTCATCCATGCAGATAGAGTCATCATCACAGTGAAATTACTGAGATGGAGGAAATAGGACAACACAACGGATTAAAATACAAACACGCCTGACAAACCCTTAGACAAATTAACAAAACAAAACCAATCTGAGAAATGGTTTTAATTTAGTAAAATTAAGGATGAAAGGCATACAGTTAAAAATCAAAGGATATGAGGGAATATTGAAAATTAACTTCTACAAATTTGAAAATCTAAAAGAATTGTGTACACATTTATACATACCTCTTCTGCCAAAACTGGACTGAGGGTTTGTAATAAACTATCTGAGTCAGTTACAAGTGATGAGATGGAAACAATGAGGAAGTCCTAACTGTAGATGTTCTGGGCCCTCATGTATTTGCTCAATATTTATTAAAAGCTAAAGAGAGCCAAAACCATTACACACATTATTTCATAACATAAAGGAAGACATGCTTCTGACAAAATTCTGAGGACAGAACACAAACACAATAATTTCCCTATCTGAGTCTGTATAGACTCTTCTACCAAGCCCAACCACAGTCTCTGTTCTTGGGCACTGGTCCTTTCTGTTCCTCTACCTGTAACTTCCATCATTTTCTTACTGCAAGGGGAATGGGCAGGGTGAAGGATTGACACATTGTCTGGATATAAAATAAGAAATGGGATGTAGCTAAGTTTTTTATAAGAATATACCTTTTTCAAACTAGATATTCACTACTTTGAATCAATCAGTTGAGACATAATTTTTGTTTGTGCTGTACCTATACATCAAAAAAGAATATCCTTTATTTGATTAATGTTTCCCAATTCTAAAGTAGTTGTGTCTTAATGTCTTTATCAGAGAAGGACATCATCGTTTTATGTGTGTATTTTGCTTTTCTATTTAGTTTGATTTATTTTGAGTGTTAAACTTGGCAAAACTTTCCAGTCCTTTGGAGTGCTTTTTTCTAGTCTTTGAATTCTCCTTAAGATGCATTGATTTTGGATTGATTCTATTTTAATATAATGGTACTGTTATTGATATCCTATTGATCATTGGTTCCTCTGATGAGATTTCCTAGGGAGCAAGAAGGACTATATGGATATAATGATTATTAAGCTTTAGCAAGATGTTGTTATAGCCTCATATACTTGACACATAAAGGCTGTATTGTTATGGAATATTCATCAGACCATGCTACTTGCTTCAAGGAACACTGAACTTAAATGTACTATGTTTCAAAAGAGATATGTTTTTTAAATAATAGACCAAAATGTTGTTGTCTCTGAGATATTTTTCTTGTGAGTACCCATTAGCATTCAACATCTTTCATAAATAACTGACCACTTTAATATTTATTTTCCCTAAGACTTTGTGCTTATTTTCTGTATACAGTTTCATCTAATTTCAACAGAACATTCTGTGTAGACAATAAGCTAATATAACTTCTTTTAAATAGAAAAATCAACTGTTATAATTTTATATTTACAGTGGGATCATGAAACCTGGCCTCAATGCCATCATGGGACCTCAGGATGGGAGCAGATCTTTGTGAGTATAAACAGAAGGCATATGTAAGCACTTTGTATCCAGTTTCTGTGCTTTGTAAAAATCACTTTTATAGAAAATATTTAAATATTGTGTGAGTATATCTGTGAATGTGTGTGTGTTGTCTTATATGCTGTGGATAATATGCAAGAGGGTCCATTCAAATTTTTTACCTGAACAGAAAGTCTTTCTTGGGCCACTTTACTAATAGGAAGCAATAGAGTGAATGACATATGATGTTGAGTCATATTATTATTTAATGTGGGTAAATATTAAAATTATAGAGATGAATCAGTGTTTTCTGGGAACAAGAATTTATCACTAGGTCTAATTCGCAAAATACTGTTACACATTACTCACTTGATTTCCCTAGGTCATATAGCAGAGGGAGGGAGTCATGTGAATCATGTCTTGCATTCATAATTCTGGGCTGTATTAGAGCACATGAGGAACAGAAGGGTGAAGTAAGACATTTTTGGCCCAGCCTAGCCTTGAGATCCAGATCAGCCATCCCAAACAATTGTGCAAATTTTTATATTAATTGCATGCTGTTTGGCCTATGGCTCAGGCATATTACTTGCTAATTCTTATTCTTTTTTTATTTCTTTTTTTTAGCTTTAGATTTATTTAATTTTTTTGTATTTATCAAAAAAACAGTAAAAAGAATTTAAAATGCAGAAGAGTTAACAATAACTATACAGAGGATAAGAATCATAAGCATGGCTTATCAAGGGTGGAAATGCAAATAAGATTGCTACACATATATTTACTTTGTGTTCAGCTTTCCCTCTGAATTTTTTTTTCCATCCCTGTATATCCTTATTCAAGGTCCCTTCCCCCTTCCACCACATCTGGTCATTTTTCTTCTCTGCAACTCCCCATCCCCTCCCTGGGCAGGGAGCAGACAGTCCTATGGTCCCACAAGTATCACAAACTCAGAGAGATAAGCAGGGGATGTACTCACTCACTAGTGGTCTCTAAACAAACAAACAAGAAAAAAAAGCCAAACATGCCCAAGCAGCAAACCACAACCGCTAATTCTTATTCTTAAATTAACCCATGATTAGGCAATTGGCTTAGTACCTTTTCTCAGGGCTGAGTTCTCATTCCAATTTCCTGTGTTTTATTGGTGTCTCTGCCTTGCTCTTCTTTTTCCCAGAGTTTTCTTAGTCTACTAGCCCTGCCCATATTTCCTGTCTGGCCAATCAGCATTTTATTAAACCAGTAGGAGGGACAGATATTTACAATGTACAAGACCATTATCCAATAACAACCTCCTCTTTTTTCTTTTTAAAAGAAGAACCTCAAGTCTAATTTCGTCTGGATAGTCTTTTTCCTCACCATTATCTATAACAACTTGTAACCAAAACAGTAAACAAAAAAGTCATGCCCCATTTTGGGTGTATGTGAGCAAAGTTCTCTAGACTGCTTCCTGCTAACTGGAGGTACTAATAATCTGATGGGGATTCTGTGAAACGAGGTCATTTCAGTCAGTCTTCTTGAAGCTGTTCTAGATACACAGATCAGAGTAATCTGCAACAGAGGTGCTGTGAAGTGTTGGATCATCTTGGCCGTCATTTGCATATGAGGTTTTACAGGGGGTCTTCCTCAATTAAACCTGGATTTTCTTATCCCAGAATGAATCCACAACCTCTCATTCTCTGTGAAAAATAAAAAGAAAACCTCTTCCCTAAAGTGATGTATCTTTTGACTTCAATTTTGAAGTCAAGTCATTTACAAAATATATAGGTTGGATTAAATGAGCAGCTTTTACAATCAAATGTTTCTTAGTACCTCTTGCTTCTTCCACAGCAATCAAACAATTCAAAGACAATATAATATACAGTATACAGACTCTATGTATATTTTTCATTTTTATGTAGCACATATATACATACATATATTACTTTATTTCTCTTTTTTAGAAACTTTCTCTATCCTTTTTTCTTCTTTTTTTCTCCCAAGTCTATGTATATTTTAAACACACTGTAAACTGCTTAGGTTTTTTTCCTTTTATATGAATGGGTCTTTTCTGTATTTATCTCTTTTTCTGAGCATGCCTTTAATTTACTAAGATGTGGCTAGGATTAAAGGCTAGGCTTTGGCATCTTGTTCCACTCAGATCCTTGGTCTGTTAGAGCTTAGCATCATATACCATGTTTACTAATGCAACTCTGAGGAATTTTAGGTTCCACACTGCCAACAAGCAGAGCATAGAAGCCCACTGCTCATGGACACCATTTAAGTATTTGGCAGCAGGGCCTCTTAAATGAGCCATGCATCTTTTTTTTTTCCAACAATATATCAGGAAGCATCTTTAAAGGAGCTAAACTTAGGCTTGCCATCAGCAAACAGAACTCTCATGAGAAATTGCTGCTACCAAGAAGCCATCTGACTCTGTTCTACATATGTCCATAAGAACAAAAACTATATATCCTTCATATGCAGCTCAGGCTGCAAGCAACAAACCCACCATTTTGTCACTCAAGCCCAAGGGCAATCTGTACCATGGCCCACTTGAGACACAATGGGAAAGTTGTATTTGACGCCCTTTTAGATTGTTTTTTAAAGCTTTTTCAGTCTATGTAAATGTGTCCCACATTGGAATGGCATTTGTCAATTGTTTCTGGTCTGGACTTTCCTGATGTAATTATGGCTAGTATATATTGTATATAGTTATTGTACCTAATATATATAGTTTTTCTTATATTAGTTATAACCTTTTTTATTTTTGGTACAAAATGGAATATGTGGTGATATATATTTAACAAAATTAACGAGGAATATCAGAGTTAACCACAGAACCAAGTCAGGTCAGGGAAGAGTGACCCATACAATAATTCGAGCTTTAGAAATGTGGAAAGAGAAAGTTAAAAGAGTTGAGCAGAGCACGAGAAGGGGGAATTTTTCATCTTTCCTAGTGACTTCAACTTCCTTTTAGGCTGAGGATTCAAAGGCATTGAGTTGGAGCATTTCTGGAGACATTTCTGGGAAATTGGCTGGGTGGCTGTGGATTGTTTCTGATATTCCAGCTTTCTCCCAATATCTGACTCTGGGTTTTCATTTTATGCTAAGTAGATCCTATGTTATAGAAAGAGATGGGGGGGAGATTTCAATTAAAGGTATAATATATAGAAGTTTTATTCAGAGTATCTAAAAGGTAATAGCTTTTATGGAAAGGAGAAAATAAACCACAAAACATATATAACCCTTTGCAGGTTACTAGATATCTTAGCTGCAAGGAAAGACCCAGGTGGATTATCGGGAAATATTTTGATAAATGGAAAACCTCGACCTCCTAATTTCAAATGTACTTCTGGTTATGTACCACAAGTAAGTGTTGGTGAGTTTATAATTTTAGATTTCCCTGCTTCTGTATGAGTAGCTGCTTAGCTTATAGATCTGTGTGTTTCCAATTATTATGTGACAAATTTATAGGTCCAACATTCTCTACAGCAGCTTTTCGTAATGACTCTTAGCCTGAGGCTGGTGAAATTAAACAGGAAGATGGAGAAGAATTGGTCTGTGACATCTGCAGCACAGTGTTAGTGACTGCAGCTGTGATTTAAACTACATAGGACTACTGCTGCACAATTTTGCTCTTCCTTCACCTTTCTCCACGGCTTAGGAGATGTTTTCTGTAAATAATTGCAGGTAGCAGTCACCAAAATCCCTGTGTTCTACTTGGAGGGCAAATGATAGGAGAAGTGAAAATGATTTCATCTGTCTCTCTACTTGAAAAGAGTAAAATTGAAAGTTTATTTGTCAATAGTGCATTCCATTGTGTATGCTTTATGTGAAGATTAGGTTACATTTGTTAGAATAGTTGTCCTAGTGATAACTATATTTAATTTAAATATTATTTAATGCTAAGGATGACATGGTGATGAGCACAGTAACTGTGAGAGACAACATAGAGTTCTCAGCAGCTCTTCGACTTCCAATGACGATATCAAGAGATGAAAGAAGAAGGCGTGTTGATGAAGTCCTTGAACTTCTGCATCTGAATGAAGAGTCAAATGCTAAGGTAATGTGAAGAAAGATCTTTATTCTGCCAAAACATTAAAAATATCCCCAAGTTGACAATATAACCCTTAGTCATCAGATTTTTATAATGTGTGTGATTAGGTGACTGCTCTCTGAATTGATGAGTAACTGACTGGTTACATGTTGTAAACTTGGAGTTAAGCTTCTGCAAAGCATTCTTAGCAATGGTCAAGCCTGGAAATGTAGTGTGATCCAGCAGGGAAAAGTATTCCTCAAGCTGCCATTTCCATATGTTCCTCACATGAACCTCTTCTTCCCTCAGCCTTCAGCTCTTGACTCAATAGAGAACCTACAAGTACTTTTTCCTGTTTATTGTCTCCTCCCCGAGAGGACTGGTTCCTTTGGTGTTTCCGAATATATTTCTGGACTGACGTAGGAGGAGAGATTGAGGACTCTGGCTCTGGGTCTCACTCTGCACTTACTCCCCTCCAGGGTTGTACTTTGTCTCTGCAGCATTTACTTCTGCCTTGTTCAGTGTTTGTTTTCTGTTCCCCCCCACACCCTTTCTCCATCCCTTCCTTCTTTTTTTCTTTTTCCATCCTATTTGGTGACTAGATTTAACTGTCAACTTAATACAGTCTAGAATCACCCAGAATCATCTAGAAGAGTCTTAATGAGGAAATGTATTCAGGCCGGCTTGTGGGCATTTCTGTAGGTGATGGACTGGCTTAAGTTAAGTGATGTGGAAAGACCCAGCTCACTTAGGCAGCACCATTCTTTGCATCCTGGGTATCATGAGAATGGAGAATGTGAGTTGAACACTGACAAGCATGCATGCATTCATCCTCTCTGAGCCATGACTGGATGTAACCAGCTGCATCAGCCTCCTGCCTTGACTTCCCTGCAATGGTCAACTGTACTTTTGATCTGTGTGCTGAAGCAGCACCTTTTACTCCTTGTTCACTGTTTAAAGACCATTTTATCTTAGTGACTAGATGGAGACCTAGGATATCCTTTTGCCCCAGCTTCCTCCTTTCTTATCTGCTGTCAATATTTATTACCAGCTCCTGTGTTAGGTTTTAACAATACAGCCTGGGCAAGAACAACAAAGAATGGACCAGGGTACTCCAGTGAGGATTTGTGCAGGATCAGTAGGGGAAATATAAAAGTGGAGACCCTCACAGCTAACTACGTAATAGCTAACTAGATTCTTACTAGTGTATTTAAAATATTATGTCATAGTTCATTCCTGACTACTCAATTATTCTTAATCTTTAAAAACTAAGAATAAATGCTTATCTTAACAATTATATTGCTAACTACTAAAATGAATAAGATCTTGGTATCCTCAGCCCTGTCTGGTCATAATCATTCATAATACCCAAAAGTTTTTTAATTATTACATTGTTTATAGAACCTGATTAGACATTTTATTTATTATATGCCTAGAGTTTTTCAACATTAGGGTTTTTCCCACTTTTGGGTTCTCTGAATTGTACTACCTCTCACAATGAGATCAACTCATTGAGATCATTATTTATAGATGTCTTTGGAAGAGAAATTTGGTGGTATGGATGAAAATGAGCTCCCAGAATATGAATTTCAGTAATTAACTCCTGTGGTGGTTCCTCCTTAGAGGCAGGAGGAATAGGAAAATACTGGCTGTTGATTCTCATGATTTTTCTCCATGGTCTTTATGAGATGTTTGTCTTTGGGGAGAATAATAGAAAAGCTAGCATTTACCCTGCTTTTTTTCCCTGAGTCATCAACTTTTGTTTGCTATGACTCTTCAATTACATAGTTTTATATTTACAATAAGGTTTTTCTTTTCTTCTGTTCATAAACAATAATTAGATATTGACCTATGTTGTTTACATGTTTTATGTACAATATATAAAAATATTTATTATCTTCCTGAAGTCATGAATTGTAATGGATTACAAGAACTTTAATACAATTTTTAAATGATAGCTTTCAAAACAGGTGTGTGTGTGTGTGTGTGTGTGTGTGTATGTGTTTGAATGTCATTGCACATACATAGAGGTCATAGGACACCTTTGCAAAGTCTGATGGGAGTTAAAATGGTTCTGATAACACAATGTGCAATTTTTGATAAAAAGCAGTGTATGCACATGTGTGTTTGTGTGTAGAGAAATGTTTGTATTTGTTTGTGTGTGTGTGTTGTTTTTCTGTATCTGTGTGTGTGCATGTGTGAGTGCATGCCTCTGTGTGACATTGTGTAATGTTTGAATTTCTATTTGTCTGTTGTGTAGAGTGTCAGTGTGTGTATGTGTGTGTTGGGAGGTGTTAAATGACTACTAAATTGCTAGAGGTACTTCATCTTCCACAGTCCTGTTTTCCTCTTCCTTTAGAGATTTCACTGTGCCAGTTTTTGAGTGTGATAACTCATTGCCCTAGAACATGTGATTTGAAAAAGGACAGTACCTGTAATTAACATGGGCTACATGTCAAGTCTGACCTGAGCCTCTCTTTACTCACTTGGAAGAGAAAAAACTCTTTCTTCTCTCAGGTGCCCATAATTTTGCTCCCCAAGATGATGATATAACAAGTTCATTTATTGCTAGAACAAGGTAGTTCACCAAATGACAATGACTGTGATGTTCTTGTAGATAATGATGGTCATTTGTGCTTTAGCCCAGATTTAAAGATCTCAAGAAAAGAACCAGTATAGCAATGGAGCTGGTTGTGGAGCATCCCATTTTGTTCTTGGATGATCCCACCAGTGGCTTGGACCTGAGAACTATAATAGATATTATCTTCATCCTGAAAAGGTGAGTGCAAAAAGAACATTAAATTTTATTCACTTAATACCTGGTCACTTGTGTGTATTTTTGGTGCAGGAAATTCAGAAGTAAACATCAGAATTGTTGCTTGTTTATTAGAGGAAAACTTCAATTAACAAGGAATACACACCAAGAACAATGAGACAAGAGCATAGGGGAAGAGGGGTGTGGTGAAGGTGTAGCACTGCTTTAAATAGCATGCTCCCATAACCATCAGAAGTGTCCAGGTATCTGGGATTGGGGTTGGGGAGATCTGAACAGAGGGCTGGCTGGAGGAAAAAGAAATTTATCCTGAAGCAAAGTATGTTTGATGTATCTGCTTAGGTGAGTTGTGGATGCTGTCTCTTTCTTCTTTATGTGTCTATGTCCTGATCTTACATAGACACCAGTTACATTAAGCTACACTAGTAATTTCATTTAGACTTCATTACCCTTGAAAGACTTTATCTCAAATTGTAGCCACATTCTAAGTTCTTAGTTGTGAAGACATCAACACCTGAGTCTCTGGAAAGTTACACTTCAGCCTCCACATTCACAGTGAAGTGAGAGTGTTGGTTGGGTTTGATGTTGATGACCTAGACCACTGAAGGACTAAGGTTTTCAGTGTCAGGGGATGTGGGAAGGCTTCTGTGTTTAAAGTACAGCCCTACATTATGGAGAACATTGTATAGTTGCAGTATGGGGATGTAAATACGTCAGCAGTAAGCTGACATGTGGGGGTTCCTTAGCTAGTGTGTTCTGAGTGTTCCGTGAAGATAGAATAAATAAAATCATCTCAAGGATTGACTCTGGATGTGATGGCTGAGGGCATGATCCTTAGATCAGAGTCCTGTACCACAGGAAGAATGAAGTATAGGAAATGGTATTTTTTTTCCTCTTAAGAAATAAATCTGTGACCAAAATATTTATAGACAAAAGTGTAAGAATTAATTTTTTACATAAAATATAATAAGAGTTTCAAGATGACTGAATAACCCCAAGAACCATACAAGGACTAGCCCATTCCCGGGACCCAGGCCCCTGGCTGTTGAACTTCACTGCACTCCCTGTCTTTCTTCCTTCTCCTTGTTCTTTGTTTTGTTCTGACATCATGGTCCATCACCCTAAATACTCCTGCTTGTATCTCCATGAACCAAGATCACTCCACCATCGTGCCTTCCCAGTGAGGAAGTCAACAACTGGGGCCTTGCCACCTCTAGTCTGTAGACTCCTCAGGTGTCTCCACCTTCCCTGTCTGTCTCTATTCCTGTCTTCTTCAGGATACTCACTAAGATGGAGATCTTGCTCATTTTCCATATGGAACAGTTCTCTCTATTCCTGTGTCTTATACCATGGCTAGTCTTAGAGCATTGCATGGGGTCATCCTAAGTGTGGGTTCTCCCAGAGTTCTGGGAGCAGACTCAGGTCCTGCCTGCTGTGTTCTCCTTGGTCTCCAGCACACCCGGAAGTGCATTCTCCATGGTAGGAATATTTATGTTTCTATTTAGTGTGTGTGTGTGTGTCTGTCTGTCTGTCTGTCTGTCTGTCTGTCTGTCTGTCTAAAGCATGTGTAAAGCATGCCTTAGAGGTCAGAGGGAAACTCAAAGGACTTGGGATTCTCCTTCTCCCAAGTCGGTCTGGGGATGAAAGTCTTTAGACTTGCCATCAAGAGCCTTTACCCTTGACATCTTCCTTGCTTGGCTTCCTTCTTGATCATCTAATTCTGCTGGTGGTTGCTGGGCTATATCACATGAAGTTACAGTTTTTTCTTTCTGTGATTATTAATAGTCTGACAGTGAAAACAATGGACTATTACACCAATATTCTGCTCCTTACTTTATCTCTATCAACCAGTTGTGTGAATTAGTAACTTCTGCTCCTGTTTTAATTACCTCATAAGTTGACAGGACATTCTGCGTGGAAAGGTTTCCCTAACCAGTTCCTACTTTGAAGAATGGGTAAGCAGCTCTTATTATTCATTATTCTAAGTATTAAATCAATCCTGGTTTCTCTAGTATAAGCTTCTTCACAGTGAGGTTTATATGCTTTTATTTATTTTTAGAAATGTTATACAAAATATTTTAATCTTATTTTTTCTTTTAACAAGGATTCATATATTTAATTTTAAAAAATTAAATTCTTTAACAAGACCTGGAGAGATGAACTAACAGTGAAGAGTCCTGGCTGCTCCTCCAGAGGACTCAGGTTAAATTCCCAGCATCCACATGGCAGCTCACAACCATCTGTGACTGCAGTTGTAAGGGATCTAATGCAGTCTTCTCACCTCCACATGCACCAGGTACACATGGAATAGAGACATGCACTCAAAGCAGAATACCCTGTACAATAAATAAGCAATTTTTAAAGAAATGGTTGACAAGGTCACATATCTTTAAAATAAAATTTTATTTTCATGTTATTAAATCTTCTGTTTCTGTAGGTGTGCTTCTATAGATGTAATTCTGCATGTGTGAGACATTATTCAGGTTTCAAAATTAAATGCTGTGGTAGGAGATACTGGGCTACATAGCTTAGGACAGAAGGGTTTTTCCTACATCTCAGATGTTCTGCCTACAATCTCTTCTAATATTTTAATTCCACACCAGTTATTTATGTTTCTCTCCATCCTTTTTTATGTGCCTCTGTCCTCCTTCCTGTCTCCTCTTTTCCCTACTTTATCTCTTTCTCTAACACTTTCAAGCATGTGGTCCTTGCTGTGTAGCAGGAAGTGCTCATAGTTTTGTGGACAGACATTTTATTTCACACTGTGTGCAGCTGGTTCTTCCTCTTCTTATCTGAAGTACTCTGTTTTTCCTATACACTGGGTTACAAGTCTGTTTTACTCACAAGAAATCCTTGTCTACTTCTTTTTCAGCCTGTATTGATATTACCACATGGCCTGGTTGTCTTTAAGGCCATCTGTCTTGAAAACAGTGACACCTCATAGTATGTGCTTATGGGATGATTTTCTTGAATGTTCAGACTTTTTCATTTGCGCTGTAGCCCGGTCTGATCTCATGTTCTCACCTCTGCCTTCTAAATGCTGGAAATCAAGGTGTGCACTACATCTCACAGCTTTCTCATTCTCTTTCCATTTTCTACCTCTCCTCCTTCTTTCCCCCTTCCTCTCTCCTCCCCCTTCTCTCCTTTTCTTCCTTATATTCTTACTCCCTCCTACCCCTTCTCTGCCTTTCATTCTTTCTGTTTGTCTTTCTGAAAGACCTGATCCTTCCAAGTGCTGGGATATTACAGATATGCCACAATACCTAGGTCTTATAAAAATATTTTCATAGCAGCTTTAATTTTTGACTTCTCAAGTGTAAAAGTTTAGTATTTAAACAAGCAATCCCACGGCCAAGTAAAAATCCATAACCATTACCTGTATGACTTTACCATTACCATATATACTATATAAAATTAAACTATCAATAAATCTATATTCACAATTTTGCTATGAAAGATAGAAGTGATGGTGTTAGTGAAATAAACACTGTCTTTAGCTCAAAGAGATCAAGAGGAGGACAAGATGATGGGTATTTTCTGATAAGAAAGTTAATCTTGAGGGAAACATAGTAAGCACTCTTTTTCCTCTGTGTGAAAATGACATGAAACATTTATTTGAAACAGTGGACAATGGCAGAACGAGGCATTCTATCTCCATAGTAACTCTCAAAAATAATAAAAATAAAAATTGCCTCTGCAGTACAGTGTAAGATTTAAATGCAGCTTACATGAGATCAAATAAACCTAGGACTGGCTGCTGCTCTGCCCAGCACTTCAGTCCTACGCGGGTCGGATCCAAATTCTAGTGCTTCCAAGAGATTCACTGTAATACTCATTTTGAAGTAAAGCATTAAAAGAGACAAATCAAGTTGCTTCAGTAACCATATGTCTAACTCAATGAACTTAAATGGGTATTATTTGCTTTCCACTAACAAATCTTCATTTCTGCTAATGAGAGCAGTAAGTCAACCATATTCAGCTCCCTTGCCCAGCAATTCAAAGGAAAACTCAAGAAGATTAGTAAAGAAAAATGTAGAAATTAATACCTGTTAATTTTTTTAAAAATACGTTTAATGTTGAAGAGTGCTTTAGGTTTGTAATTTCTGGTAGGAAAACATTATTCAAATTAAGACCCGAATGGCAAACTACTGTTAAATAATTCAGCTACATTTGATACAGAAGGGTATGCATAATCTTTAAATCACCCCATCTCTCCCAATGATGTCACAGGCACACTGGTTTGTATTAGTCACAGTAAGTGAGTTAAGGTGTTCTTCATTCAGCAAGGGCTTTGTTTGACATCCTGCTTGACTCCAAACTTGGCTGACAATTTACTGATGAGATTCATAACCTTTGGGTTGCTCTGCTATTTTGGTATGTTTGCTGGGTTCTGGGCTACATTCTGGAAAGACACCATGACTTCTGGATCCTGCATGGCAGCAAGAACTTCTGGATCACTGAGGATTTCATTGAGTTCAAGCACTCCTGCCATTCTGGATGTGCCTGTTTTCAATCCAGCATTCCTCCAGGAAAACCATCTGGAAAAGGGCTGTACTGAGCTTTCGACTGGCTTCTGGCTTGTTCTTCTTCCCTTTGGGCTCGCTCATGCTCTTCTCCAGCCCTCTTTACCTTTTCTGCTTTTTTGGTTTTTGTTTATAAATCCTTCACTCTATGTTTTGGCTCATATTTTCTTCAGTATTTAGCAATTTTCTTAAGCATGAGGTTGAACCTCTTTCCACATTATACTGGCATACTCATCACAATCCAATGTACAGGCAAGGCAAGATCATGAGCTTCTTTTTTCCAGTGACCCAGGAGTCTATGTGCTTTCTCTTGGCACTTGTATGGCTGAGCTGAGTCTGTTTATTTCAATGGTCTGTCACAGTCTCTGATGGCAGCATTTGGTTTCTGTGATTTGACAGAGACACTGGCTCTCTTGGCATACAGAATAGCCTAGTGAGGACTTAGCTTGATGGCATCAGTGAATAAGATGATGGCTTTCTGCAGCTCACCATCCTTTCAAAAACAACCTCCTTTTCATTGGCTTGATCCATAATCTACTCAGTTATCTCTGAATTTTTATCTCCCATCTCTTGAGCAGCATCATTGTCTGGCTGCTCAAAAACAGATTATACCTTCCCTGTCAGTTTCTAGATCACTCCCCTTACTTGATGGTTCATCAATCTTTATGTTTTCCTCTGTCTTATTATCTTTTCTTTTTCCTTGATATTTTCTTTCTTGCTTTGCTTTATGAGTAGCAGATGCTCTCTGCCAACTCCCTTAGGAAACTTATGTCCTCAGTGTACAGACCACTCGGATGCTGACTATGTCTTCATGAAGGCCTGAAGCTCTATCTCTTTTCTGGCATCCATGGTTGGGAGGCTGGAGTCTGTGGGTGGTGTGGAGGTCCTAGGCCAGATCATGGAGTTCTGAAACCTGACTGAGTAGAAAGAAATTTCACAGCAGCTTCAAACACTGTTTTTTTTTGGTTATTAATTCTCCTAACAGAGGATATGAATTCCTGAAATAGCAGTTCAGCTTACTTACTTTTGTTATGGAATTAAATTAATAATCAAATCCCAGCTTTGTTCCATGCTAGCTGACCCCTTGGCTTGTTGCTTGACCTTTTAAGCCTTATCAACAGAAAGGAGGAAATTACAATTGATTTGCCTTATGTTGATACTGTGAAAATCAAAATGAGTTTCTTACTAATGTGTTTATCAGGGAGAAGAGGTTAGGAATGTGAATCACGTTATCAGAACAATGAAAACCAATTCCTGAGGAGGCAGCAAGTGTAAATGTTAGGAGGGAATTTTGCAATCAGTCATAGCTGTAATATTTTCTCTTTTGTTGTTTCTCAAGCTTGAGTGTACCTGCCCATCACCTGGGCTGCATGTACATGATGTGGATTCCTTGCACAGACTCTCAGATATTCTGACTCAGTGTCTGAGAAAACTGTCCAGGGATCCACATTGTCAGTAACACTGTATTGGACCCTAAACTACTGATTCCCCACACTCTAGGAATTGCTAGACTTTGAAATAAAGGCTTGGACATTGGTTTCTCTGTCAGGTGTAATACACTGAGATGAAGACCTTGTTTTCCCTGTCAGGTGTGATACACTGAGATGAGGACCTTGGTTTGTCTTTCAGGTGTATTACACTGAGATGAGGACTTTTTAAGAAAGATTGAAGTTGAAATGTGAACAGAGCATAACTTCGGGAATAAAATATTTTCTGAGAATTTCAGTATTCCACTGTCCAGTGACTGTTGATTTTCTCCTCTTTAAACTTAGGATGTCTATGAGGGGACGGACAATCATCTTCTCCATTAATCAACCCCAGTACTCCATCTTCAGATGTTTTGACAGCCTCACCTTATTGTCCTCAGGAAAAGTCATGTTTCATGGTCCCACACAAGAGGCTTTGAGGTACTTCACATCTGCAGGTATGCCAGCCTTTAACTGTGAGAGATCCTTCATATACAGGGCCTGGAGGAGAATAGGGGTTCTCAGGAATGCTTCTTTGCCTCCTGCAGAATTACTGGGTGTGTACTTCTCTATTTTAAACACCTTTGGTTACTCTAGAGACAAGATGCTGTTAGTTGCACAGCCCAAGCTTATAGGTCAAGTCTCCTTTTTCTCTGCTGGCTGCATGCCTGTGTCACAGTATCTTATAACTCAGGTCTCATTCCTCTCTGGTCACCTGTATCAGGCCTGTGTCACAGCATCATTTTTTTGGGAACCCAAAGTATATTTATTAACTTATAAAAGTGACTCTGAAAGTTTATATAAAAGTTCCACATATTGTCAGTAATTTTATACTTCTTGTATGCTCCTAAGATCTCCAAATGAAATGAGTTTAAAAATATTTTTTCTAATCATATCTTTATTTTATTATTCTGAATAAAGAAGTTACATTTTCTATCCTTGTATATCCTTATTCAAGGTCCCTTCCCCATCCCACCACATCAGGTCATTCTCTCTTCTCCACATCTCCCCATCCCCCCATTGGCAGGCAGTCCCAAGGTCCCACAGTCCCAATATTGCTTAGTTCAGCCTCCATGCCTGGCAAATCCACTTTTCTCCCTGCAACATCAAAACTGATTCAGGTGTTCCTCTAGATGGAGTAGGATCCAAGGAGTCAGTCCACAGTGTTTCTGATCCCAAACTGTTCAGTGGTTGTGGTTTACAGCTTGGGCATGATTTGTTTGGTTTTTTGTTGTTGTTTTGTGTTTTTTGTAGTTGTTGATGCTTAGAGTCCACAAATGAGTGAGTACATCCCTGCTTATCTTTCTAGGTTTGTGATACCA
>PVIH01015207.1:37207-50668 GCA_004025045.1 Sigmodon hispidus
TGCAAATTTTAGGATATCATTTTTTCTTACTGCTGAGTAGTACTCCATTGTGTAGATGTACCACAGTTTGTTAATCCATTCTTCAGTTGAGGGGCATCTAGGTTGTTTCCAGGTTCTTGCTATTACAAATAATGCTGCTATGAACATAGTTGAGCTAATGCCTTTGGAGTATGACTGTGCATCTTTAGGGTATACACCCTGAAGTGGTATTGCTGCGTCCTTGGGGAGATTGATTCTCAATTTTCTGAGAAACCGCCATACTGCATTCAAGAGAGGCTGAACAAGGTTACACACGCACCAGCAATAGAGGAGTGTTCCCCTTGCTCCACACCCTCTCCAGCATAGGCTGTTATCTGTTTTTTATTTTAGCCAATCTAACAGGTGTCAGGAAGTATCTCAAAGTTGTTTTGATTTGCATTTCTCTTACGGCTAAAGACGATGATCACTTTTTCAGGTGCTTTTCAGCCATACATAATTCTTCTGCAGAGAATTCCCTTTTTAGATCTGAACCTCAGTTTTTGATTGGGTTATTCAAGGTTTTGGGCTCTAGATTCTTGAGTTCTTTATATATTTTAGAGATCAGTCCTCTGTCAATTGTAGAGTTGGTGAAGATCTTTTCCCATTCTGTAGGCTGTCATTATGTCCTTTTGACAGTGTGCTTGGCTTTACAGAAGCTTCTCAGTTTCAGGAGATCCCACTTCTTGATTGTTGATTTTAGTGTCTGTGCCACTAGTGTTATATTTAGGAAGTGGTTGCCTATGACAATTCATAGAAGTGTATTTCCCACTTTTTTATCTATCAAGTTTAAAGTGGCTGGGTTTATGTTGAGGTCTTTGATCCACTTGGATTTGAGTTTTGTACAGGGTGACAGGCATGGATCTATTTGCTTTCTTCTATACACTACTATCCAGCTATGCCAATACCATTTGTTAAATATACTATCTTTTTTTCATTGAATATTTTGGGCTTCTTTGTTGAAGATCAAGTGTTCATAGGTTTTTGGGTTAATGTCTGGATCTTCAATTCTATTCCATTGAACCACAAGTCTGTTTTTATTCCAGTACCAAGCTGTTTTTATTACTGTAGCTCTATAGTATAACTTGAAGTCAGGGATGGTGACACCTCCTGAGGTTCTTTTGTTGACTAAAATTGTTTTGGCAATCCTGGCTTTCCTGTTATTCCAGATAAAATTGAATATTGTTCTTTCAAGGTCCAAAAAATATTGTGTTGGGATTTTGATGAACAGTGCATTGAATCTGTAGATTGCTTTTGGTAGAACTGCCATTTTCACTATGTTGATCCTACCTATCCAGGAACATGGGAGAGCTTTCCATTTTCTGATATCCTCTTCAATTTCATTCTTAGGTGATTTAAAATTTTTGTCAAATAGATCTTTTACTTCTTTGGGTATCATTGCTCCAAGGTATTTAATGCTGTTTGCAGCTATTATTAAGGGTGATGTTTCCCTTAATTTTTTTCAGCCCTTTTATCTTTAGTGTATAGGAGGGCTACTGATTTCTTTGAGTTTATTTTGTATCCTGCTACATTGCTGACTGTGTTTATCAGCTGTAGAAGTTCCCTGGAGAATTTTGTGGGTCACTGATTTATACAATGATATCATCTGCAAATAGAGATAGCTTCAATTCTTCTTTTCCAATTTGTATCCCCTTAATCTCCTTTTCTTCTCTTATTACTTTAGCTAAAACTTCGAGAACTATATTGAATAGATAAGGGGAGAGAGGACATCCTTGTCTAGTTCCTGATTTTAGTTGGATCGCTTTGAGTTTTCTTCATTAAGTTTGATACTGGCTGTCGGCTTCCTGTAAATCACATTTATTATATTTATGTATTCTCCCAGTATTCCTAATCTCTCCAGGGCTTAAATCATAAAGAAGTGTTGGATTTTGTCAAAGGCTTTTTCAGCATCTAAAGATATGATCATGTGGTTTTGTTCCTTTATTTTGTTTATATGATGGATAACATTTACGGTCTTTCGTATGTTAAACCAGCCCTGCATTTCTGGAATGAAGCCTACTTAGTCCTGGCAGATGATATTTTTTATACATTGTTGTATACGGTCTGCTAAAATTTTGTTGAGAATTTTCGCATCAATATTCATGAGGGAGATTGGTCTGTAGTTTTCCATCTTTGTTGTGTCTTTGAGTGGCTTGGGTATTAGAGTAATTGTGGCCTCATAGAAGGAATTTGGCAATATTCCTTCAGGTTCTACTGTGTGAAATAGTTTGAGGAGTAATGTTATTAATTCTTCTTTGAGTGTCTGGTAGAATTTGGCACTGAAACCATCTGCACCAGGGCTTTTATTTTGGGGGAGACTTTTAATGACAGCTTCAATTTCCTTAAGGGTTATAGGCCTGTTTAGGTAATTAATCTGATCTTTATTCAATTTTGTTAGATGGTGCCTGTCTAGAAAGCTGTTCATTTCTTCTAGGTTTTCCATTTTTGTGGACTACAGATTTTCAAAGTATGATCTGATAATTCTCTGGATTTCCTGGGGATGTGTTGTTATGTCCCCCTTTTCATTTCTGATTTTTGATTTTGACACTCTCACTTTGTTTTTTGATTAGTTTGAATAAGGGCTAATCTATCTTGTTGACTTTCTCAAAGAACCAACTCTTAGATTCATTGATTCTTTGTATTATACTTTTTGTTTCAATTGTATTGATTTCAGCTCTAAGTTTGATTATTTCCTGCCATCTACTCCTTCTAGGTGAGTTTGCTTCTAATTGTTCTAATGCTTTGAGCTTAGCTGTTAGGTCTCTTGTGTGGAATTTCTCTAGTTTTTTCATGTAGGCACTAGTGCTATGAATTTTCCTCCGAAGACTGCTTTCATTGTGTCCTACAAGTTTGGGTATGTTGTGGATTCATTTCCATTAAATTCCAAGAAGATTTTGATTTCTTTCTTAATTTCTTCCTTGACCCAGAGATGATTCAACTGAGTGATGTTTAGATTCCATGAGTTGGTAGGCTTTCTTTGATTTTTGATGTTGTTGAACTCATCTGGATCCTCATCCGTGGTGGTCTGATATGTTACAAGGGATTATTTCCATTTTTTTGTATCTATTGATATTTTCTTTATGACCAATTATGTGGTCAATTTTGGAGAAAGTTCCATGAGGAGCTAAGAAATATGTATATTCCTTTGCATTTGCGTGGAAGCTCTTGTAGATATGTATTAAATCCGTTTGCATTATAACCTCTTTTAGACTCCTTATTTCTCTGTTGAGTCTCTGTCTGGTTGACCTATCCAGGGTTTAAAGAGGGGTATTGAAGTCTCCCACTATTATGGTGTAAGAATTGATGGGAGATTCGAGCTTTAGCAGTGTTTCTTTTACATAAGTAGGTGCCCTTATATTAGGGGCATAAATATTCAGGATTGAAATCTCCTCTTGACCAATTTTTCCTGTGATGAATAAGTAATGACCATCTTGGTCCATTTTCATTGCTTTTAGCTTAAAGTCTACTTTGTTAGATATTAGGATGGCAACCCCCACTTGTTTCTTAGGACCATTTGAATGGAAAATCTTTTCCCAACCCTTTACTCTAAGGCTGTGTCTTTGTGATTGAGGTGTGTTTCTTGTAGGTAACAGAAGGCTGGCTTCTGTTGTTGCATCCATCATGTTAGTGTGTGTCATTTATAGGAATGTTGAGTCCATTGATATTAAGAAATATTAGTGACCACTGATTGATATTTCCTGCCATTTTTGGTGGTAACTTTTTTGTATTTCCTTTTTCTGGAGTATTCTTCTGTGGGGTTATTGATTGTTTGTGGTTTCATGGGTGTATCTGGGGTCCTTAGGTTGGAATTGTCCCTCTAATACTTTTTGTTGTGCTGGATTGGTACATATATATTGTTTCAGTCTGACTTTGTCATGAAATATTTTGTTTACTCCATCCATGGTGATTGATAATTTTGCAGGGTATAGTATTCTAGTTTGGTAGCCATGCTCTTTTAGCATCTGTATAACTTATGACCAAGCCGTTCTAGCTTTCATCGTTTCCATTGAATAGTCAGGTGTTATTCTGATAAGTCTGCCTTTATAGGTAAGTTGACCATTTTCTTTTGCAGCTCTTAAAATTTTTTCTTTGTTCTGTATATTTTGTGGCTTGATTCTTATGTGACGCGCTGACTTTTTTGGGGGGTCATATCTATTTGGTGTTCTGTAAGCTACTTGTATCTTTATAGGCATTTTCTTCTTCAGGTTAGGGAAGTTTTCTTCTACGATTTTATTGAAAAATTATCTGTGCTTTTGAGCTGGTCTTCTTCTTCTTCTTCTTCTTCTTCTTCTTCTTCTTCTTCTTCTTCTTCTTCTTCTTTTCCTATCATTCTCAAATTAGGTCTTTTCATGGTGTCCCAGATTTCCTGAACATTTTGAGTTATGGCTTTTTTAGTTTTACTATTTTCTTTGACTGATATATCTATTTGAGCTACTGAGTCTTCCACTTCAGAGATTCTATCTTCCATCTCTTGAACTCTGTTTGCTATGCTTGTATCTGTGGTTCCAGCATTTTTCTTCAGGTTTTCTATTTCCATCTTTGCCTCATTTTGTGCCTTTTTTATTGCTTCTATTTCAGCTTTTATTTCAGCTTTTAGTTCCTGGCATGTTTCTTTCATAGATTTGTTTATCTCTTCCAATGTTTTGTTTTTATTTTCTTCTATTTCCTTAAGGCTATTTTTCATATCTTCTTTGAGAGCTTCGATGATCATCAAAAAGGAATTTTTGGTGTTGCTTCCTTCTGTTTCCTCTTCATTGCTCAGTTCAGGTCTTGTATTTGTAAGATCGCCACTCTCTTCTGGAGTTACCATGTTGTTCTTTGTATTATTATGTAATTTTTTCACTGACATTTGCCCATGGCTTCAGTGGTTCACGTTTAGATGGGTCCTGGTCAGTTGTGGCACTCGGGCTTGTGTGCCTCCTGTCACCTCTCTGGGCAGGGTCTGAGTCTGTCCTTCAGGGACTCCTGTAGTTATCTGATCGCTCAGTTCGAGGTCGAGGTGGGTAGCCATGCAAATTCCCTCAGCAGCAGCTGTGGGTATGGTGAGAGGCAGGCTTTATCTGCCCCTTCCACAGAGTGCACTGGGACCCTGCAGACAGCACCCAGTCCCAGAAGCGAATCTAGAACAGATGGGACGAGAGAACATTTTTTAACTTAGCAGTAACTTTACATTTCAGGCTTAGTGGCTTAAGTCTGGCTTCTGTGGACTCATGTTTTTGGACTGCTTGCTTTATTTTAGAGTCAGTTTCAATGATGACATATATTTTGATGGTTTATGCTGTCAATTTTATCTTAGGGAAATATGAATATAGTTATGGATGATTCTCTTTGATGCCAAATATAGGTTTAAATATTTGCTATTCATCACTCTTTATTTTTGATTAATATATGTCATTAAAATATGTCAATAATTATGTGTCTATGAAGTCTAATAAAAATTTAGGGTGAGTTCAAATGATTGTTTTACAGGCAGAGTGTACATATGAATGTATAATAGGCATATAAACATGCATATACATTCATAAATGTGTATATGCATATATTCTATATTAAACTAAAAAGCAGATATTGTTAGAATATTAAGAATATGTATGTATATATATATAATAGGAAAAGATAAGCTAGTGGGAGAGGAGAAAGAATGGGAAGAAGTTCTTAGATTTTTCTCAACCCTCCCCTTTCCCACTCTCTGGAAGAGGATCTTCAGGTTTGTGTTCTTGCCTGCCTTCTTTATAGGTTACAAATGTGATTCCCACAATAATCTTGCAGACTTCTTCCTGGACATCATTCATGGAGGTTTCTCTGCTATATTAGACACAGAGGAAGACAACCATGATGGTATGTGAGACTTCTCCAGTCAGAATTTTTTTGCCTAGTTTATTTCATTAAAATATATGCAACAGTGTAGTTCATTAGAATATAGCTTTTTAAGTTAAGTATTCTAAAATTAGCTAATAGACTTTTCATTCTATTAGTGTTTGGAGTTTTCCTTTTTAATTTAATTTATAAAATACCATTTATATTATTTTCTCAGTTTTAAGGAAATCTGTTAGAAAGTAAATGTACTTATTGTTTCTCATATTATTCTTGTTGATGATTTACATATGGTTTGCTTATTAGCCAGACTAGACTTAAATATGTGTTCTCTTGACTTCAACCTCCCAGGTACAGGTCTCACAGGAATGTTTCACCAGGCCTGGCTTTGTTTATAACATTTTAAAAAGAAGACACTTGGCAGCTTATACATTTATATATACATTATCCTGTCAGAAAGCAGGAACCACCTTGCATTAAGAAGTATAGATCCATAAGGGAAGGATGACTTTGCTAAGAATTGGGGTCTCCATGAGAAAAGGCCATTCCGTTTGCTGTATCCATGGGATAATGACAGTTGTCAGGCCAGTTAGAAACATTTTTTTAATCTGTAAAGGAATTACACAGGAGTAATTTTATTTTGTTCAAAATTTAGTGGGTTGAAGATGTATCTCAGCTGGTAGAATGAGTGCCTAGGACAGACAAAGCATTGAGTTTGGTTCCTAGAAAAGCTTGTTACTGTGTGTGAATGTGCATGCCTGTAATCTCTGCACTTGAGAGAGAAATAGGAGGACATGAAAACTGTTAAGGGCGCTTTTGGCTCCATAGCAACTTTAATGCCAGTCTAGGATACATGAGAATGTCTCAAAGAAAAACTGATACATAATTGATGAAAATCAGAAAAAATACAGTTAAATTGTTGTCTGTTTCTTACTTTTATCCACTTTTATCCCAAAGCTGACCAATATAAAGAACTTTCTGAGAGACAGTACCAAGTCACAGCAGAATTAGCCAATATGTATATGCAGTCTGATGTATACAGTGACCTGAGAACTGAACTGGACCTACTCTTGGGGGAACAGGAGGCAGGAAGGAGCTCAGCCTTGGAGGAGGTCACGTGTGTCACCCCTTTCTGTCATCAGTTCAGATGGATTATTTATCGTTCATTCAAAATTTTCATTGGTTTTCCAAGGAAAATTGTATTTCAGGTAATGTGATGGATTATTTTAATTATAATATGAAAGACTCAATACACAAAAATTTTTCCAAGTCTGTCTGCTTCAGGGTCACACTTATCTTTCACTCACTTCCATGTGCTTGTCGTTTCCACTCTACTTGACCTGCAGGAGTGTTCAATAAAGCAATAGAGCACAGTTAACTTTTTACATACATAGACTTTTTTATAGTTGTTTTGTATTGAGAGGAACTATAATGACTAATCCAAGTAGGAAATTTGATTGAGGCAATTCAAGAAGAATTTCAGCCCACCAGAGAAATAATCATACCTGTCTACTTAAATTCACCAATGTGTCCTACAAGTTCATTCAGAAATGAGCAAAGGAATGAAAGGCTTTTTACCTGAATCAACTGTTCATGTGGGTGGGAAGATGGTAACTGAATAAAGAGATCAAACTGTAGCATGTGAGACGAAAGGATGACCTCAGGGAAGGTTTCAGTAGAGAAGGTGTGGGGATGACTGGAGAGGGAAAGGAGTGCTGGTGTGCAGTTGAAATCATGTGGTGAGCAAACAGGACCATGATCACCTCTGAGGGAGCTGAGCATCACTGCCTGAGAGATGAGCCCACTGTAGGGCTGTTCCCTCACTGGGAGTCTAATGATTGACAGCAGTAGCTACTCAAAAAGAGCAGTTCACACAGTAACTGACAGAACAGTACTCTTCCCTGTGATCTAACCAGGAACTTGATGGAGGGGAAGTTCTACTTTTCTTTAAACTGACTCAGTAACAGGATCACCAGGTCTTAAGATTTTTTGTAATTTTAACATGAATGTCACACAGAAGTGTGCTTCTTCCAGCTCATTGGACCATTGCTTAGTCATTTAATTTTTTAATATCATGATGTTGATGATTCTGATGTGTTAGTGTTTGATTCTTGGGCCATAGCATTAGAGGGCAGACACTCTGCTGTGGGTCTACATCCTTGTCCAACTAGAACTTCTCATCAGTTCTGCTGTTAATGCCTTGTTATTTTGTTCTCAGGAATTTGGTTTCTGTTTAATACTGAAAGGTCCTGTTCTGTTGGCTGTAATGAAACACCACTTATGTCTTATCATGTATGATGCCCTTCTCCTGTTTAAATGTTGCTGTCTGTCCTCATGTATGTGAATATTCTTACCATTTGTGTTATAATGTTACTTACTGCAAACACATTGGTCTTTTATTGGGACAATTATGTCATAAAAGACGCATTTCAATGTCTGTTCTTTTTTGAAAGAAAAAGATTCAACATAATTGGGAAAAATAAATTACATTAATCAAATTGGGTTATTAATTGTTCAACAGTGAGACAATATCATGAGGTAAAGTGTGTGTGTATGTGTGTGTGCATGTGTCTGTGTGTGTGTGTATGCATGTGTGTGTTATCTATGCTGGGAATTGAAGACTAATTAAAAACTTTATTTATTTCTTTTCTTATTTATGGCTGTTTTGCCTGCATGTTTAACTTCCCATCATGTGCATGAGCATGGAGGCCAAAAGAAAGAGTTATAAGCAGTTGTCAAGGGCCATGTGGGTCCAGGGAACTGAATCCCAGGTCATTTGTAAATGGCAGCATTTACTTGTACCTTCTGAGTCATATCTCCAAGCTCTGGGATTTTGATTTCTAATTTATCAAGTTACATGTTAAGATGATTTCCCTTAGATTATAGTATTCTACATTTAAGCCATTTTCAGAGGAGTAATAGAATCTTTGAAATAAGTTACAGCATCATGGAGCATTGCACATTTGCTAAGTAAATCACCTTTTAAAGCCATTTTAACCCAAAACCAAAGCAGTGCAGGCTCCTTGTAACAGATGCACATGTTAAATAGATGGAGGTAGATGAGGGTCTGGAGGAGATGGAGCAGACTTGAGCACAGGCTGCTCTGTCTGCAGTTGATGCAGCAGCAGAGACAGACTGATGGGCAATTGGGTATCAGGTGTCCCAGAGAACACTGCATGAATATATTGGTGACAGCAATATTGCTCATTCCCACACAGGCACAGACTTCTTAAAGGTGACACAGCTGAGGACCAGCAAAAAAAAAAAAAACAAAAAAAAACAAAACAAAAAAAAAAAACCTTCTTTGCACACAAAATCCCACTGCTAGAAACTGTGTTGTGAGCCATTTTTAATCTCCTTATTTGGTTTGTACTTGTGCAAATTAGAAATAGGATCTAGTGTATGTTGTGCAGGGCTCTGCCACTGAGCTGCTCCCTGGCCTGGGGTGTCCTTGTCTCTAACTGTAAGAGTAAAGAAAGCCTGGGTCCTTTTGAGCCACTTGAAGTAGAAAACTGCACATGTTGCTGTCACCAGAGTTGAGATCTCAGTTGAGGTGAACACTTTGTCACTTACTTTGGTTTGTTCCTGAGCTCCCAGGGGCCTGCATTCTCTTCCACCCTGTGTCAGCCATGTTCTAGTGCCTGAGCTGAGCCCTTCACTGGCTGTTCCTGGTGGAGCACTGGGGCAAAGGCTTAGCTTTCCCAGGGTCTGTACTGTTGTAGCCCCAGAGTGCAGAGACCTTCATTTCCAGTTTAACACACAAGTATTCTATAGACACATGTGTTTTATATTCTTCCAGGGACTCTGGACTAAATATAGTGTTTATCTTACTTAGCAGATCTGATTAGGAAACCATATATTCTAAAATAATGGACAATGCATGGAATATTTTTTACTCCTAATGGAAATATTTTCATTTCCCTGTTTTCTATTGAAAGGCAATTGTCGCAGTCATACTGGCCATGATTATGGGTACTACTTTTTATTTCCTACAAAATGATTGTTCTGCAGCACAAATTAGGTAAGCAAATTTGGATCCTGATATTTAGAAAATCTTGTCACTTTGTTCAAGCCTTTATAAATCTATTAAGAATTAAAATTAGAAGAGAGAGTGGCTGGAATAGCAGGAGGGGGAAGGGAGCTTGAACACGGGTATACAGGAATAAAAAATATGACTTTATTGTAATAAAAAAAGAATTGAAATTAGTGACAAGAACGGTAAACATTTTATCATGTGATAGAGTATGTTGGTACATTGAAAGGTAAGTGGAAGAAATCACCTTATCACATTTTGAGTGTAGCATAGTTTAAAACTCTACATAGCACACATTTTACTAGTTTTAGTGTATGGAGTAGCTCCATGTTATAGAACTATCACCATACTCTAAATGTAGAGCTCTTGTTTTTTTTTTTGTTTTTTTTTTTTTTTTTTTTTTTTTTTTTTTTTTTTTTTTTTTTTTTTTTTTTTTTTTTTTTTTTTTTTTTTTTTTTTTTTTTTTTTTTTTTTTTTTTTTTTTTTTTTTTTTTTTTTTTTTTTTTTTTTTTTTTTCATTTTCCTAATGGAATCCTGCAGTTCTGAAAGAAGACTCCATACTATAGTTTCAATGACCCCCAGTAACATCCCCAGAATCAAATCAACTCTCCAAATACAAATGCAAAGCAAGGTTTATTACAGCTGTACAGCTGAGCTCAGTTCCTGACTGTCACACAGCAGTGCTAGAGGAGAAGAGCTCCCCCCTACTCACAGCAGGGCTTTTTAAAGCAAAGATCAAACAAAGACCATAGAAATGCCATTATCAGGTTGGGAAGTGAGGGGCCCAGAAGAAGTTTCATTACTATGGCTGACAGGTGGGCAGCTGTGGGCTGATTGGTTGTTTTAGGATGGGGAGAAGATAATTTGTAGCTAGGCCAGAATGTCCTGTGATTACCTAGGACCTTGGGTGCTTGGCCTTGGATGCTAGGCCTTGGGAGTTTAGAAACTTCTCAGGATGGGGGACTAGAAACTTCTCAGCTCCCAAAATAGCTCCAGGCTTAAAGTGGAGGGACTTCAGTTTCTACATTACCCACTCTCCTTTCTTGGCATCAAAAATGCTGCTTTCTGTCATTTGAGGAATTGCTAAACTGTCTCCAACTTCACTGTACTGTTTTATATCCTCACCAACACAACACAAGGGATCCAATATGTCCACATCCTCACCCAAATTTATGTTCTTTCTAGTTTTGAATAAGATATCTAAGAAAAAATAAATCACAATTTATTGAATATTTTCCACTTAAATAGGAATGCTG
Source organism: Sigmodon hispidus (assembly GCA_004025045.1). NCBI lineage: Eukaryota > Metazoa > Chordata > Mammalia > Rodentia > Cricetidae > Sigmodon > Sigmodon hispidus. The sequence continues at coordinate 48,326 of PVIH01015207.1, forward strand.
TCTTTTCATTCCAAAATTATTTATTTCTTCAGTTTGTGTATATGTGTGGAAATGTGTGGCCTACAGCATGTATGTGTGGGTCAGAGGACAATTTTCAAGAACTGGGTCCCTTCCATCTCATTTGGTTTAAGGATTGTACCTAAGGTCATCAGGCTAGGAAACAGTCATCTTACCTGAGGAACCATCTCTTCATTTTCCATGACCCTCAACTTTTTTTTTCTGCTGTTGAGTTACTGTTATTATTATTTCTGAGATATGAATCTCCCTCATATATGACACAAATAAATTTCTTTCCCTCTGTGTATTTCTTTTTTATTCTGCTTATAATTCATTGCTGCATACATGTTCTTAATTTCTCTCAATGCTTTCCAAATCTGCTAGTCCTTGGTTTGTGCCCACCAGAAACCTTACATCTTAACCTGGCAGAGCAAGACAACAAGATAGACAATGTAGACATTGTCACAGGAAGCATTCAGACCTAAACTTCAAAAAACATGTGGAAACATTCTTGTAAAATGTACAGATAAAGAGCTTTTCAGCTATTTCTTTATATTCTTCTTAGAAATTGTTAAATGCTCTTAGTTTATAAATTTCACTTCCTCTACTACCAGCATTTTATAAGGAGTTGGACTGTGTGACTATGATCTTTGTGTGTACCTTGCTTCAGTCATCCCAATCAGTGGTTGATTCTTTTTTTTTCTTTCTTTTTTCTTTTTTTTTCTTGTTTATTTATTTTGTATTTATCAAGAAAAAAAGTAAATTGAATTTAAAATGCTGATAAGATAACAATAACTATAAAGAAAATAAAAATCATAACCATGACTTATCAGGGTGATAATGCAAATAATTTGCTACACATAAAATTACTTTGTGTTCAACTTTCCCTCTGAATTTTTTTTTTCTATCCCTGTATACCCTTATTCAAGGTCCCTTCCCCTTCCCGCCACATCAGGTCATTTTTTCTTCTCCACAACTCCCCATCCCCTTTCTGGGCAGGCAGTAGACAGACCCATGGTCTCACTGATCCAATAATGCTTAGTTCAGTCTCCACTCCTGGCAAATCCAGTTTTGTCCCCACTCCCTCAAGAGTGAGTCAGGTGTTCCTCTAGGTGGAGTGGGATCCCAAGGGTCAGTCCAGGGTGATTCTGATCCCAAGCTGTTCAGCGGTTGTGGTTTGCAGCTTGGGCATGCTTTGCTTTTTTTCTTGTTTGTTTGTTTAGAGACCACTAATGAGTGAGTACACCTCCTGCTTATCTTTCTGAGTTTGTGATACCTCACTCAGGAGGATATTCTCCAAATCCATCCATTTGCCTGCAAATTTTAGGATATCATTTTTTCTTACTGCTAAGTAGTATTCCATTGTGTAGATGTACCACAGTTTGTTAATCCATTCTTCAGTTGAGGGACATCTAGGTTGTTTCCAAGTTCTTGCTATTACAAATAATGCTGCTATGAACATAGTTGAGCTAATACCTTTGGAGTATGACTGTGCATCTTTAGAGTACAGACCCAGAAGTGGAATTACTGGATCCATCTGAGAAACCGCCATATTGCATTCCAAAGTAGCTGAACAAGCTTACACTCCCACCAAAAATGGAGTAGTGTCCCCCTAAATCCGCATCCTCTCCAACATAGGCTATCATCTGTGCCTTTTATCTTAGCCAATCTAACAGGTGTTAGGTGATATCTCAAAGTTGTTTTGATTTGCATTTCTTTGATGGCTAAAGATGATGAGCACTTTTTCAGGTGCCTTTCAGCCATTCATAATTCCTCTGCTGAGAATTCCCTTTTTAGATCTGAACCCCATTTTTTGATTGGGTTATTTAAGGTTTTGGGCTCTAGAATCTTCAGCTCTTTATATATCTTAGAGATCAGTCCTCTATCAATTGTAGGGTTGGTGAAAATCTTTTCCCACTCTGTAGGCTATTGTTTTGTCCTATTGACAGTATCCTTGGCTTTACAGAAGCTTCCTAGCTTCAGGAGATCCTACTTATTGATTGTTGATCTTAGTGTCTGTGCCACTGGTGTTATATTTAGGAAGTGGTCACCTGTGCCAATACATAGAAGAGTATTTCGCACTTTCTTTTCTATCAAGTTCAAAGTGACTGGGTTTAAGTTGAGGTCTTTGATCCACTTGGATTTGTGTTTTGTGCAGGGTGACAGGCTCAGATCTATTTGCATTTTTCTACACACTTCCATCCAGCTATGCCAACACCATTTGTTAAATATACTATCTTTTTTCCATTGAATGTTTTGGGCCTCTTTGTCAAAGATCAGGTGTTCATAGGTTTTTGGGTTAATGTCTGGATCCTCAATTCTATTCCATTGATCCACAAGTCTGTT
>PVIH01015208.1:0-50556 GCA_004025045.1 Sigmodon hispidus
CAGAAGTGGAGACTGATCTAAGCATTATTGGGTCAGTGGGACCATAGGACTGTCTGCTCCCTGCCCAGGGAGGGGATGGGGAGTTGCAGAGAAGAAAAATGACCAGATGTGTTGGGAGGGGGAAGAGACCTTGAATAAGGATATATAGGGAAAGCTGAACACAAAGAAAATATATGTGTAGCAATCTTATTTGTATTTCCACCCTTGATAAGCCATGCTTATGATTCTTATCCTCTGTATAGTTATTGTTAACTCTTCCACATTTTAAATTCTTTTTACTGTGTTTTTTTTTTATAAATACAAAATAAAGAAGGAAGAAAAAAAAAGAAATGGTGTTGGCATAACTGGATGTTAGTATATAAAAGAATGCAAATAAATCCAAACCTATCACCCTGCACAAAACTCAAATCCCAGTGGATCAAAGACCTCAACATAAACCCAGCTACACTGAATTTGATAGAAAAGAAAGTGGGAAACACCTTCTAATGCACTGGCATAGGTGACCACTTCCTAAATATAACACCAGTAGCAAAGACTAAGAACAACAATTAATAAATGGGACATCATGAAACTACAAAGCTTTTGCAAGGCAAAGTACAGAGTTAATAAGACAAAATGATACCCTATAGAACTGGAAAAAAATCTTTACCAATTCTACATCTGACAGAGGACTAATCTCTAAAATATATAGCGAACTGAAAAAACTAGAGCCCAAAAACCTAAGTAACCCAATTAAAAATGGGGTTCAGGAGCTGGAGAGATGGCTCAGTGGTTAAGAGCACTGACTGCTCTTCCAGAGGACCAGGGTTCAATTCCCAGCACCCACATGGCAGCTCACAACTGTCTGTAGTTCCAGTTCCCAGTTCCAGGCAAACACCAAGGCAAATAAAAAAAATTTAGAAATGGGGTTCAGATCTAAAAAGGGAATTCTCAACAGAAGAATTACAAATGGCTAAAAGGCACTTTAAAAATTGCTCAATATCTTTAGCCACCAGAGAAATGCAAATCAATACAACCTTGAGATACCACCTTACACCTGTCAGATTGGCTAAGATAAAAAAAAAAAAAACAGATGATAATCTATGCTGGAGAGGTTGCAGGGTAAGGGGAACACTTCTCCATTGTTGGTGGGAGTGTAAGCTTGTTTAGCCACTCTGGAATGCAGTATGGTGATTCCTCAGAAAACTGGGAATCAATCTCCCTAAGGATCCAGCAATACCACTGTTGGGCATATACCCAAAGGCATTAGCTCAACTATGTTCACAGCAGCATCATTCATAATAGCAAGAACCTGGAAACAACCTAGATGCCCCTCAACTATAGAATGGATTAACAAACTGTGGTATATCTACACAATGGAGTACTATTCAGCAGTAAAAAAGAATGACATCCTAAAATTTGCAGTCAAATGGATGGATTTGGAGAATATCCTCCTGAGTGAGGTATCACAAGCCTAGAAAGATAGGCATGGGATGTACTCACTAATAAATGGATTTTAGGCAAAAAGCAAAGACTACCCAAGCTGTAAACCACAAACCCCTGAACAGCTTGGGACCAGAAGGAACTTAAGTAAGACAGCCAGGGATTCCCCAAGGATGAGAAAATGTAGAAGATCTCATTAGCAAATTGGGACCATAACAGATAGCGACCAAAGAGAAGTGGGAACAAATCATAAGAGAAGGAGATGGTTGAGTGAGAGGAGCAACAAAGAGGGAGAGAAAAGAAATGGATATCTTAATAAAGGAAGACAATGTGGGGCTGGAAGGAGACTGGGTGCCAGAGAAACCCCCAGGAACCCAAAAGATGTCCCTGGTTAAGTCGTCAACCAATAATGGAGGGTTTGCCTAAACAGGACGTCCCCTATAATCAAATGAATTATCACCCTAAGTGTCATCACAGAACCTACACCCAACAATGAATCAAGGTGGAGGCAGAGATCCATGGATTAGCCCTGGGCCAAGTTCTCCTTACAGCTGGAGAGTGGGGGAGAAGAGTCTGTATAAACAAGGAGATAGGGAATATGAGGAGGAGTCCCACAGAGATGGCTGCCTGGAGCTCTGGAGAGCACACTGAATCAAGAACAGTCCCTGGAGAACCATAGGACAAAGAGTTAGGCCCTCCGAGGGTAGGCAACGAAGATAAGCATGGGCAATATGTAGAGCCTCAAGGGCTGGATCAGACTGTGTTCCAGTAAATGGCTGGCACCTTGGAGCCCTGCAGAGGAGTGCCTAACCCAGCCTTGATATTGGGATGAGAAAATTGGACCTGGAGTGGATGTGCCATGCTGAGCTGATCCATCATAGGACTTCCTGCACTCTTGGGGGAGAGGATCAGAGAATGGGGTAGGGGGAGGCTGAAGGCAGACTGGGAGGAATTGGGAACAGGGAAGGATCGGTGAGCAGGGGGAATATATGGTAAAAAAAAGACCTTTTTTTTAAAAAAAAATAAAAAGAAAGAAAAATGGATAGAAAGATAGGGGTGTGGCTGAGAGCGCAGGGTTTTCCTGGGAGGATAGTCAGTCTCACCTGCCAACTTGATGAAATTTAGAATCACTTGGAAGATGGGCCCCTGTGTATGCCTGTGGGGAGTTATCTTGATTAGATTCATGGATGTGGGAATACTTTTCCATGACGGGTAGCACTATTTTCTTGGCTGGGGTCCTGAACTAATAAAAAGAAAAAAGTAAGCTGTCATTGCTGTCTTCTTCCTGGCTCTGGAGGCAACGTGACCAGAGGCTTCTAGTTCCTGCCACCGTGAGATCCCCAGCATGACAGACTATACCTTGAATGGGGAGCCCAGGTAAATCCTTCAGTTGCTTCGGTCATAGCATTTTATCACAGCAACAGAAAAGCAGCTGAGAATTCCTACATGAATGAGGTCCTGGGTTCAATCTGCCGCACAGATTAAAATACGATTTCAGGCCAGGTCTTGCTGTAGAGCAAGATCTACCTGAGACAGTTCCCACGGAGGCTCTCCATCTTACGACATTGGAAAGACAGTGAGGATCCTGTATCTAGGCTGCTTTAGGAAAACTCAGGAGCTGCCTTTGGCAGACCCTCCCACACCTCTCTTATTCTTGGAAGTCAGTTTGGAGCTCCTGTTTCAGCTCACAGAGGATGCCCTGCTCCTTTTACTGTGTCCCACAAGGCAAGATAACTGCAGTGTTCCAGCACTTATCCATCATGTCACTTCAGCATCATCTGAATCCAGATTTCCCCAGATGTACAGACAGTACCTGAGCTTCGGTTATATTTGGTTGAGTCCACTGGACAAGTTTTCCTCCCTTGTCTTTAACATAGTTCTGCTAATGATGCAACCAAATTGAGTCCTGGCTCTCTCATCAACCCTTGTCACTCTGTAGACCCACACTGGCTGCCAGGCACCTAACACTGAAATTTTCACACACTCTGATAGCGCGTGAAACTTTGACTTGGCCTGTCATGCACTTGAGTTTGGATCCTGGATGCTGTCTTTTATATTTGATCATGTGTGTACATCAGAGAGGAGAGCACTAAGCAACAACTGTCATAAAGGAGAGAGCTGCTGTAGATGGAGAGGATGGGAGACTGGTGCTCACTCCAAGGCACAGAATGCTATCCCCTCCTCTACTTGTTGTAGAAGGTTTGGGCCCAGGATGTTCGGACCTTGCTCACGGCAGCTTTTATCCCCCAAAGAAATGAATCAGACACTTATATTAACTTCATACTGTTTGGCCCATGTCTCAAGCACATTACTAGCTAGCTCTTTCATCTTAATTCAACCCATTTCTCATAGTCTACTAATCTACCCGCCATGTGGCCCAACCTGTGGCTCATCTGTATTTCTTACATGTCTGTTCTTTTGGGGGGGTAGGATGGCGACTGGCTAACTCCACCCTCCTTCTACATGTCTATCCTCTGATTCTCCACCCACTTCTACGGTGCTCCACATAGGCCAAACCAGTTACTTTATTTACATCATACAGAGAGCATTTCCACCCCCATCTACTTGTAGACGTCTATGTCCTGTCTGTAGGAGGTCCTGAGAAGCTGGCTTTGTTCCTGAGACAGAACTGATCCATGACTCCAAGGTCTGGTTTGGCGCAGAGTGTGGCCTAAACACCAAGACTTTGCCCCATCCTCTAGGCTTTAAGTGATGACTTTCACCAAGACTGAAAGACCATTATACTCATCATCCTATAACCTCATAGGACTGTCCTGAGCGTGAAGGGTCACCTGGCATAAACCTGGAGGTCCTGGGGCAAACTCCAAAGCTTGTGGTGCCTGGCTCAGGAGCTTTCATTAAGAGCCCAGGATTTAAGAATATTTTATTTCAACTTGCTCCATTCTTTGGCCAGTAACTAGGAAGATGAGTCTTTGCCTATGTTATCTGGTGTGCAACTGAATACCAGATGCTGGTTAATTCAAGAAGAATAGAACTTTATTTAGTTGCTTCCAGGAGTGAGCATCAAGGTGCTGGCTTTGCTGAGGCCTCCATGCTATGCTATGGGATGGTCCTTCCGTGTGCTGTAAATGTGTGTTGCTCTCATTGGTTAGGAATAAAGCTATTTTAGCCAATAGCCGGACAGGATAAGGATAAGAAAAACCAAACTGAGGACTGAGATAAAAATGGGCTGAGTCAAGTCAGATGCAAGCCAACTGCCCGAGGAAGAAGATGCTGGAGGACCAGAGGAGCCACGACCACATGACAAAACATAGATTAATAGAAATGGGTTTAACTTAACCGTAAGAGCTAGTTGGTAATACGCCTGAGCCAACAGCCAAGCATATATAATTAATATAAGCCTCTGTGTGGTACTTTGGGAAGTGGCTCCTGGGTATTTGGGAGTTGCTGGCAGGACAGAAACTCCTGATTATAGCACTGTGATGCTACAAAAGCTGGACACCCAGAGCTTGTGAGCAGGAAGGGTTTCTGCTAGTTTTCACAACGCCACTGGTGCAGCTATAGAGCATGCTCCCTCTCTCCCTCCTTCCCTCCCTCCCCACCTTGATATCGCTCTGAGTTTTACTGTGTGTTCCATAGGACCTCATACTCACTTCGTAGCCCAGCCTGCCCTCAAATTCATGCCTCTGTCCCAGCTTCCCATGTGCTGGGACATGGTTGTAGGCATCCATCACCACATCTGGCAGATGGAGTGCTTTGTTTTGTAGTTAACGTTATGTCTCATTCGGGTCTTTCTGAGATAGTCTTACTATGTCACACAGACTGGCCTTGAACTAAAAATCCCCTCCCCTCTCCCCCCACCCCACCCCATTTTGATTCCCACACTGGGTACTGGGATTAGAAGTGTGTCCCACTTTTCCCTATACTAAGTATGGACTTTGTTTTGTTTTCACTGTGGTCTGTATAGTCCAGACTAGCCTGGAATTCTTCATGCTCCTGCCACTGACACCAAGCTACAGCTGTCTCAAAAGCCCTCTGGACAGTCAGAGCTGCTCACACTGCTTTGTTGAGGCCCCCAAAGCCTGGTGTGTATGCAGACAGTGCAAGCCCTGGACAAAATTCTACCTGGCCAAGGAGTTGTCCGTACCTAAACCCTCAGCCTCTCCTGATCCCACTTTGGGGATCTAGATACCTGAAGTCACCTGTTCTAATATTCCAGAACATTCCAGGCCTGCTCTTGGCACCTCCATAGGCCTCTGAAATGTGCAACCCCAGGTAAAGGAGGACAAAAGGACAATTTGACTCCCCAGGAGGCACTTACTTGGCATTGCCTGGAGACACTTTTGCTTTTCACAGCAGAAGGACAGGTGTTTCTTGTATATGGCTGGATCATACCAAAGATGCTAACAGAGTCTGCCATGCTCAGGGTGGCCCCATGAGGAACAACAGGGTCAAAGGTTAACCACCCTGCGTCTGGGAAACCTGCCCCAGCTCACAACAGCTGAAGAGTTGTGTTGAGGGGGTAAAGGGAGAGCCTGGACACACAGCCATGGGTGTCCTTACACAAGAGGGGCAATGGAAGACAGAGTGATGGGAGGTAGGTGATAGGACAAGCCATAGCCCACCCCACCCCTCTGCAGTAGAGGTCTAGCTACAGTCAGGAGAATACCCGCCCATTGCATGGGAGATGGGGAGATGGGAGAGAGGTATAGAGGCTAGAGTCAGGTATAGACCCTGAGTCTGGCAGGTAGGCTCACTTGGCAGTCATGTGAGGAACCCTGGGTGTGCAGGCAACTTCCTGAGTTCTGGGACAGGAGACTTGTACCACACTGACCACTGAGGATGGCTGCCTTGAATCACTGAAGGCTTCAGGGTAGTACCATGAGTGCCCAGAACACACTCCTATGGGGTTCTTACTCAGGCCACATCAGATGCATGAGGCCCTGATATCACCTGTGCACACACGTGGACTCTCCTTTTCCATCCTAACCTTGGACACTGCCACTCCCCCTCAAGTCTCTGGTATTTGAGAAACCACATACACACAGCAGCCTTAGAGACAGATGACCAGCATGGCCCGTTAAGAGGTGCTCACCAGACAGACCACATTGTCTTCATTAAAGCAGTTGTGGCTACTCTCAAGAGACCCTCAGGACAGGGCCTGTTAATATTTCCTCATAGGTGGATGGAGTAGAGGAAATCCTTAGACCCTCCCCTGAGATTCTAGCCACTCTCTCTGGCGTCACCCATTCATTCATCTGTATGTAGTTCTGTCCCAGATGCCTACGGTCTCTTGGTTTCAGAGGGTGCTAGAGCACACAGTGGATAAAAGCTAACTGAGAGTGGGGTAGACCTTCTGTCTATTTAGCTATGAACAAGTCTTCATCCATACTAGGGAGAAATGGGTGTTGGGTGTTGTGTTTTGATGGTATGGTTGTTTTTTTGGGGGGTACCCATGCTCCTATAAGTTATCTCACCAGTGTGTTCCTATAAATAAATCCAAGAAACCCATTGGTTCCCAAGTTAGACTTAGGTAAAATCACACTTAGTCTATTCTGGGGGTTCTCTTTGGGGGTGCGATTTGTTCATGTCTCTTCAGGTAAAGCTTATCCAGTACAGTCACAGAGCAATCCCCGGTTTACACAACAGCTCCAGAGAACATCCTCTTAAACAATGGAAAGATTACGGTTGTCTCAGGTTGCAGAGGCTTTGGTGGCTGGCTCTACTGCTTCTGAGCATTGTGATGGAGCAGGAAGAAGTGAAGATCTGCTCACAAGTGCCCAAGAAGACTAGAGTGAGCTTGCTCTCATGGTAAGCCCCTCCCCCAAGCCCAGTCAGCTGCTATGAATCCATCAAAGCATTAACTCACAGAGGGTAGTCAGGTCCTCTAGATCCATGAACCCCCCAGAAGGCCCAGCCTGTGAATCCCTCTGCTGGAAACCAAACTCATGAGTTCTGAAGGACAGTGTAAGTCCAGGCCATAACAACCATGGGCAGAGGGGATAAAGGGGCTGGCTAACTCCCACAGGCTCTGCTGATGATGGATACTCTCTACTTTTTATTTATATGTATTTGTGTGTGCCTGTGTAAGTATATATACAGACCAGAAAAGGGTGTTAGATCCCCTGCAACTGGAGGAACAGTTGGTTGTATACTGCTCTGGGGTTGCTGGGAACCAAACTCGAGTCCTCTGCAGGAATAGCAAGTGCTCTTACCTACGGTCCACCTCTCTAGTCCCCTGCTTGTGTAGTGTAAAGTTTCTGACCAGTCCAGCTCAAAGTCTGGACCCACCCGCAGCTGCTTAGCCCCCAAAATGACTAAGACATTTATATTAATTACATGTTGATTGGCCTATGGCTCAGGCGTATTGTTAGCTAGCTCTCGCATCTTAACTCAACCCATTTTTATCCATCTATGTCTTGCCACGTGGCTCATGGCTTACCTGAGTTCCTTTACAGATCATCGCTCCTTGGGTGGCTGGATTTTGTCTCTATGACTCCGCCTTCGTTCCCCTGTATCTATACTTGGATTTCCCACCTACTTCTAAGATGCCTTGCCATAGGTCAGAACAGTTCCTTTATTATCCAATGATAATTTGCAGCATACAGAAAGACATCCTGCATCATGGTGAATTAACACAACCTTCACAGCACTGCCCCAGGGCTCCCATAGCTATATTCTGGAATGTCAGAAATCTCTCCCTGGTTCTATTTTCTTGAGTGAGGACCACCACACAGAGAGCTCTTGAGGTGTGAAACACTAGCCCTTACTCTCAGAGAGAATGTGCAAGCTTATCAGGGTCTTTACTCCCAACAAGGGAAGGAGGTGCCTGCCTTCTTCTTTCCTATTACCTTTTACAGACCCTTATTGCTCAGAACTGGCCTTGGAATTCCTCTACAGGCATTACCAGCTCTGGACAGGAGAGGGCGCCTATCACCAAGGCTCCTTTAGAAGGCTGCTGGCCAGAAAGCTTTCTTCATTCCAAAAAGCCTGCTCTAAGCATCAGACAGAACAAGCAGCCCTTCCTGGCCCTAAGACCTGTGGACAGTCTTCCCTAGGACCATGCACTGGCAGAATTGAGCAGTGTGCTCCATTTGTCATTTTCCCCCCATTACTTTGGTTAGATGTTAATTAAACCTTGCTATTCAGGTCCCCACCACGGGCCTCATTTTTTTTGCAAAAATAAAAATTAATGAACAAACGTGACAACATATACTCATAATCCCAGCACTTATGAGGCTGGTAAAGGAGAAACAGGAGTTTGAAGCCAGCCAGACTGGGCTACAAAGTGAGGACACCCCCCCCCCGCCACACACACACATATACCTTTTTGCCTTTCTTTTTTTTAATATTTATTTTTATTTTATGTGAATTGGTATTTTGCCTACATGTATATCTGTGTAAGGGTGTCAGATCTTGGAATTACAGACAGTTGTTAGCTGCCATGTGGATGCTGGGAATCGAACTCAGGTCCTCCGGAAGAACAGTCAGTACTCTCATCCAGCCCCGTTTTTGCTTTTCAAAAGAAATTTCCCCTTTGTTTTGAACCCACAAAGCCCTTGCCATTTCCCTAGGCCTCACCTGAGACTCAAGAAAGACAAGGGAACACGAGCTGAGTTTGGAAACATGGAGTGTGTGGGAGCACACAGGAGTGAGGAGGTCCTGTGCACTAAGGTCAAATGACCCCTTCGCAGGGGTGGCATAAGCCATCACAGATATATACACTATGATTCATAACAGTAGCAAATTTACAGTTACGAATAGCAGTGAAAATGATCTTACAGTTTGGGGTCAACACAACATGAGGAACTGTATTAAAAGGTCTCAGCATCAGGAAGATTGAGGACCACTGAGCTGGAATGTCAAATCTTAGTTCTTAGCACTGCCATCATTACTGGGATGAGCCCTAATAAGAGGGACCAGAATCTGCCTGGTAGCAAGAAGAGGGGGGCAGAGGTTATGGAAGGTCTGATTGGACAGAATCTCAGGAGCAGGCGATGGCCTGAGTTTCTGACTATCTCAGACACAGGGAGAAGGGGCATGTCACTCAACAATGGCCCTGTTGCTTAAAGGACTGAGCCTGCTGCTTGCTAGGTCTTTACAACAAGAAAATTCATCTTGCTTCTGTGCTCAGCAGTGAGTAAAAACACAGATCTTTAACGTGTTAGAAAACAGCCTCCAATCTGAATCTGGGCTCTTCCTCCATCTGTGTCAGTTTGTACAAGTTTTTTTAGGGTGTCAGAACACTTCGCCTCAGCATCAGCCTGCTGCAGACACCATCCACTGGGGAGAGGCCTCCCCCAGGGCTCTGAGGGATCCTATTTTAGATACCATAACCAAGCTGTGCTTCAGCCCAACACTGCAGAATTCCAGAATGTTCTCTTCTAACTCTGTATGATGGGACCCCAGATTTGTGGGTCTGCAGATCAGCAAAATTACCCCCCATACCAAACCATCTTAAGGAAATTAGCTTATGATTTTGTTAAAGAAAGCTACCCCTGAGTATAGTGGTACAGGCCTATAATCTCAACTCTTGTGAGGCTAAGGCAGGAAGATCATAAATTTAAGATCATTCTGGGCTACAGTGTAAGTTCAAGGTCTGCCAGAGCAACTTAGTGAGAGCCTGTCTCAAAATAAAAAGCTAAAAAAGAACTAGGGTTGTCAGGTGGTGACGGCTCACACCTTTAATCCCAGCACTCAGGAGGCAGAGGCAGGAGGATCTCTGTGAGTTCTAAGAGCAACCTGGTCTATAGAGTGAGTTCCAGGACAGGTTCCAAAGCTACACGGAGAAATCCTGTCTCAAAAAAATCAAAATAAAATAAAAGGGTTGGAGCTGGGGCTGGATCTTAGTGATAGAGCACTTGCCTTGCATGTGGAAGATTCTGGATTCAGCCCCTGTCCTAAAAAAAAAAAAAAAAGCTTTATGAAGACACATTATCTTTGCATTTTTATTTTTTAAATATTTATTTTGCTTTTTAATTATGAATATGTGTTGGGCCTCTGTGTGGATATGAGCAGTGGCCTAAGAAGGTCATTGGTGTAAGAGCCCTTGGGAGCTAGGGTTACAGGAGGCTGTGAGCTGCCAGATGTGAGTGCTGGGAATTGAACTCTGTGAGAGTAGAGCACTCTCTCAGCTTTTCAGCCATCTCTCCAGTCCTGCATCATCTCATCTCTACTCTTCTCATTTAGAGGTTAAAAGTAACCCTGGAGAATCTGCCCTGTATCTCTGGGGGGTGCATAACTGGATCTACTAGAGCATTTTGGGTTAGTTTGTTCCAGTCTCTCCCCTCAAGAGCAGTGGGATTGCCAACTGCATCCTTGGGAAATTTCTGCTACTCCAGAGCTTTTCAAGTGACAACGAATCAAGCAAGGAAAAAAATAGCAATATTTTATAAGTTTTAAAATGCTATTTTAACACAAATCCCAGAACAACTATAGCATAAATCAACAGACACCCAAAAGTATGTTTGTACAAGAAATGTAATAAGCTGGTATGAAAAACAGTGTCAACTGGTGCAGATGGCAGAAAAAGCCAATATTCAAATGTATGCTGTTTTACTAACACATTAAAGATCAACATTTTGCTACCTGCTGCTCATGATAGCAAGATTAAAAAAACACACAACACACACATATACTCCCGAGTGATGTTATAACCCAGAGAATGAAGATTCTTAAAGAAATTGTCACGTTCTTTCTATACTTCATCTGTTGGCTTTAAGGCTTTTTTTTCCATTGAGAGAGACATTTGCATCTGAAAATGTAGCCCCTCTCCAACATGCCTGATGTCTGAGAACATTAAGAAAAAGGTGGGAAGTTATCATATCTGGGTCCTTAAAGGTTTCCTTCTAGACTGAGATTGGGAATAGAATTGCCCCACGCATACTCCTAATGCCACCCTCTCTGTGAACAGCACATGGCAGGTTTCAGGATACTCAAGCACTGTAGCGCTAAGGAACCCAGAGAGCCCTGTGAGGTGGCAAGCCAGGAAGCTTTAGATCCACACAATAGCCAGCCACGTTGGCCAAGGCTTGCAAGGTCTATGGAAAACACATAAGGCCCTATGGACCATGTAACAATTGACAAGGAAGTCATCGCAGAAATGCCGATCCCTTTTTTGGTTGATTAATAAGCCTGGGAATTGTACGGCTTCCATTCATACTTCACAGTCCTGGAGGCATCACAATGCCTGACCTGAAACTACAGAGTCATGGATGACAAGGACTATGACACTAAAACATGCTGTCTTTGTAATGATGTCTATTGCTGTGAAGAGACACCATGAACCATGGCAATTCTTATAAAGGAAACATTTAATGGGGTGGTTCACTTACAGGTCGGAGGTTCAGTCCATCATCATCATGGCGGGACACGTGGTGGCAAGAAGACAGACATGGTACTGGAGAAGGAGCTGTGAGGCCTACATCTTGACTTGCAAGCAGAAGGAAGTTGTCTGAGACACTGGGCAGTATCTTTAGCGTATATGAGACCTCAAAGCCTATCCCCACAATGATATACTTCCCCCTAAAAAACACCTACTCCAAAGGCCACACCTCCTAATAGTGCCACTTTCTCTAGGGGCCACCACACATGTCCATAGACCAATAGAATATAATAAAGGACCTAGAAATGAAAGCACATGGCTACAGCCACCAGGTTTTTGACAAAAGAGCTAAGACATATACTAGGAGAAGACAATCTCTTCTACAGGATGCTAGGGGGAACTGGGTAGTTAGAAGAAGACTAATGAATCAATCAATCTCTCTCTCTCTTTCTCTCTCTCTCTCTCTCTCTCTCTCTCTCTCTCTCTCTCTCTCTCTCTCTCTCTGCACAAAGACCTCAATGTAAGACCTAAAACCTGCCTCTGCCTCCTGAATGCTGAGGTTAAAGGCATGTACCACCATGTCTGGATTCAACAGACAGCTCTTAGTGTTGAGTATTCTTAGCCATCAGGGCAACAGGCCTAAACTGCTTTGAAAGTCCATCTCACTTTAGTTTGAGCAGTGACCATCTAGAAAGCAAATGCTAGACTGGAGTGATGACTTGGTGGCTGAAAGCAATTGCTACTCTTTTAGGGGCCCCCAGTTACCTGCAGGTCCAGCTTCAGAGTATCCTAGCCTCTTCTAGCCTTCTTTCCATGGTCGTCAACAGATCTGTACACTCCCAGGTGCTAGTGCAAAGACATACACACAAATAAATCTTAACAAACAAACAAACAAACAAAAACAAATGTCCAACATTGCTGGTGAGGATGTGGGGAAAGAAGAATCCTTATTCACCGCTGGTGACAGCATAAACTGGTACAGCCATTATGGAAATTAGAATGGAGGCATCTCCAAAAGCTAAAAACAGAACAAAAGGAGTCTAAGTCAATACACACAACCATGCTCTTGCTGCTCTATTCACAATAGCCAGGAAATGGAACCAGCCTAGATGTCCATCAACTGATGAATGAATAAAGAAAATGTGTTGCATGCACAAAATGGGATTTTACTCAGTCATAAAGACATTGAAATTAGGAGCTGAAAAGATGGCTCAGTGGTTAAGAGCACTGGCTGTTCTTCCAAAGGCCCCAGGTTTGATTTTCAACATTCACATGGTAGCTCACAACTGTCTGTAATTCCGGTATGAGGACTGAGTGGGGGCTGACATGCTCTTCTGGCCTCTGTGCACACTGCATGTATATGGTGCATGGACACACAGGAAGGCAAAACATTCATACATATAAAGTAAAAACAAATAAAGGATACTGAAATGTCATTTGCAGAAGGCAAATGGACATAGGGGTTACCGTGTTAAGGAAAATAAGACAAACAGCCCCTGAAAGGCAGATGTTGGGGTTTTTCTCTCATGGACAAGATCTAAACATAAATGTAGAAAGGTGACCCGGGGGAGGGGGCAGAAAATGAAGGTACAAGAGAAGAAACTGACATATCCAGATCTCAGAGTCTGTCTGTTAAGAGGCTTTTGTAGCTGCAATGAAGGGAAGAATCTTAGCTTGAGTCGGGTGGGTTCAAAATCCAGAGACGAGCATGTGGTTCAGAAACAGAAAGCTGTGTGCTGGGGCATGCCTGTGATCTCAGCACTCAAGTGGCTGACGAAGAAGGATAGTTTGTTTGAGCTAGCCTGGGCTACATAGAAAACCCCCACCTTAAAAAAAAAAAAAGTAAGAGTAAGATGGTGGCAATATTAGGATGTGAACAAAGACTCGGGAATGCAGCCACAGGCCAAGGCCTAGATCTGCTAACAGTTAGAAGGGGCAGGAAGGCTGCTCCCCCAGGGAGCATGCCTCCTCAGATTTGGACTTTAGCCTCCACAGCAGTGAGCACATGCTGCTGTCCTAGGCCACCATGTTAGTCTAGTTCCTCAGCAGACCAGCATGCTGCCTTAAAACGTGTGCTTCAGCTCTCAGAGCATCTGCCCTCCCACCCTACTCAGACTCTCCCGGGACTCCTAGCCTATGAGGTTCCCTACTCTGTTTCTGGGAGCTCTCTAAACTCTAGCCTTGCTGACCTGGGTCATGGTGTCGCCAGGGCACAGGCTCGATATGCTAGTCCTGGCCCATCCTCTCTCACCTCCATTCCTACATCACTGGTTGCCTATCCTGGAGGGCCTGCCCTCAGCTATCTGTCTCTCTGGCATTTAGCAAGAGAGGCAAGGGGGAAGTCACATGATGTCAGCCTTTATGAGTGATCAACAGGCTTTACTCATAAGTTGGTCTGTGTGTAACTGTTAGTGTTGGTGCAAGCTATGTATGGCCTACTTAAATGCTTTAAATGCATATCTCCTATGCCCCTTGCCCAAGGATAGATATTTCCTGAAATGCTGGAAGCTATTGCCTATGGGAGATAACAAGCCACAGGTTTTCATTCCCCTAAACCAGTTTGCTTGACCCTGCACTGGATGTGCTTGGTCACATGTGGGCGAGAGGTACTGAGTAGGAAATATGTCAGGATGTACACTTGCCCCAATTAGACCTAGTGGGAAATACGATGGCTGGGTAGTTTTTTCTTTTTAAAATTTTTCAAAACATGACTCGGGGGCTGGAGAGATGGCTCAGCGGTTAAGAGCACTGATTGCTCTGCCAGAGGTCCCAGGTTCAATTCCCAGCACCTACATGGCAGCTCACAACTCCAGTTCTAGGGGACCTGACACCGTCACACAGAAATTCATGCAGGCAAAACACCAATACACATAAAATAAAAAAAATTACAAAAAGAGATGTTGAAAACAAAACAAAACATGACTCATGGCCATTTTCTGGGAACCCAGATATGACCTAACCAGAGTACATCTACCTGGCCATTAAAGCTTGCTTTAAATTGTGGTGGTGATCTGATTCTCCACCAATGAGATTAACAATATTTCTGTGAGTTTGAGGCCAACCAGGGCTACATGGTAAGACCTGTCTCAAAACCAACAAAAACCAACCAACCTCAGCCACCTTCCTAGACAGTGGAAGAATAACATGCAGCTGCGTGGGAGGGGGCACACCTTTAATCCCAGCACTTGAGAGACAGAGATCTCTCAGTAGATCTCTAAGGCCAGCCTGGTCTACAGAGTCAGTTCCAGAACAGCCAGGGCTATGAAGGAAAATCCTGTCTCAAAAAAACAAAACAGGTCTGGAGAGATGGCTCAGAGGTTAAGAGCACTGACTGTTCTTCCAGAGGACCTGAGTTCAATTCCCAGCATCCACATGGTGGCTCACAACCATCTATGATGACATCTGGTACCCTCTTCTGTATGCTGTATACATAATAAATAAATAAATCTTTTTTTAAAAAAAAACCCAAAAAACAAAAGAATGGCATGCATGTTTTTCTGTTTGCTTTTACACTTTAGCTAAAGTAAGGAAAGCTAATAAACTCCTAAGTTCCCTGGGGAGAACTTTGGTGGAATCATACTTTGGTTTGCTGTCATTGGACCTTAGAAGGAGGGTATAGGCTTTGTGTGTTCCCTCCACCACTCCCTCCTACACCCAGAAAAAAAAAATTCTTGTGACAAGCAGCAAAGCTTACTTTAGTTATCACTACTCCCCCATAAACGAGTTAGCTACCCAGGACTCAGATCCCAGGTGAACACAGTTTTTAGCACCAGGCTGATATTTTTACAAACACCCCAGCATCCTCACTAGCCAGTTCACTGAAGCTCCAAGCCAGCCTCATGGCTCAGCAAAGGATAATACTGGGCACTAACAGACACCTCGCTCAGTCAGGCTTTCATTGCTCATGCCAGCCCGACAACAAGGTCCAAGTGAGAAGCTCCAGAACATTGCAGTGTTTTCTGAAGCTCCCCACCTATGCCTGTGCTTGGAATGAATGAAGACTCAAAGTCAGGCCAAAGGCACACATAGTGTTATGGTCTGATTTCCTAGAGCAAACTTCTTATGTGGGATATTTAGATAGAGACAGAGAAACTGATCCTTAGGTGGTAGGTAGTTCATTAAGAGATACAGATCACTGACTAAGAAATAGATAATAGAAATAAATATCAGTGGAAGATGCATAGATAGACATGTGCTAAATGGACCGGTAGATAGCGTTGTACCCATGTCGTGAGAGCCCCAAAGACCACCAGGGAGCTGGATTCTGATGCAAACACATGAAGGTCAGTTTATTCTTTTGGACAGGTTCAAACAAACCTATGCTGAGACAGGTTTGTTCCAAAGCAGCATAAGGAACTTGGCCCCAAGCTTAGAGGTGAGAGGGTTTTTAAAGAAAAAAAAAAGTGCGGTGTTACACGTCTTGACATTTCAGGATTGGATAAAGGGGTGTGGAGTACAGTAATTCTTGGAAACTATTGGCTAAACTTTCAAACCCAAGTTTTGAATCTATTGGCTGTCAGGGCCATTTCTGAGACCCCTCCCAGACTCCTCCCAGACCTGGGCCCTGCCCACAGGCACTAAATGGTCTTTCTCTGAAACAAAGCTCTGAAATGGCAAATCTATGCCTTCACAACAGTAGATAAATTGATGAGCATCAGAAGCAGAGAAATGGATGATTGACAGATACACATATATGACCTGTGGTGCATTTCCAGCTGCTGGCACGCAGACTTCCAGCACATGTGATTTAGCCACTTCTTTAAACACACTGGTGTGCAGGTAGACACTGAACTTGTCAGGGCAGCAGAAACATGTGACCCTCTATAGGAAGAGCCTAGGACAACAAAAGAGAACTCCAAGCTCAGAGAAAGAAGGACTTGACTGAAATACCCTGGTAAGAGACCAACCAGACGCCCTGGCTCTCAGCTCCCTCCTTTATTCTAAGGAAAACAGCCCAGGACAAAAACACAGCTTCTGGGGAGAAATGGATTCCACCAGAGTCTCAAATCTGGGTGAGACCTTAATATTTCTACCTGTAAATACTGTCCTAATACATCAGAGTTGTTAATTGTCAAAGACCATGTCTCATCAGTCATTTATGCACCCATCCATCCTCCAGCTCTCTCTCTCTTTTTTATGTGAATTGGTGTTTTGCCTGCATGTATAACTGTGTCAGATCTTGGAGTTACAGACAGTTGTTAGCTGCCATGTGGATGCTGGGAATCGAACCCAGGTTCTCTGCAAGGCAACCAGTGCTTTTAACTGCTGAACCATCTCTTCAACCCCTGGCCCAGGGGAATCACAGGTGCTCAAACACCCCAGTTAGTGAGTTCTTTGTAAACACCATAGGCCTGTCTCTGCCCAGCAGAAGCCCCCCATTTCCCAGGCTATAGACTTAAATTTCTTCCCTTTGTGCCCAAACTGAGACCAAGCTGCATCTAACGGGCACAAGTTTATTGTACAACAGTGTTTTTGAAAGAATTTTAAATAGTCTCCAACAACTAAAATTGGTATACATAGCATTAAAACCAAAGAGCCTTTGCTTCCCTGAAAAACTTAGACCATGAATGATGCTGTGCCTGTTGAGGTCCATGTGACATCATTAGAGGGACCCTGCCTCAGTAGTCCCATTCTCTGCCATATAGAGGGACAGGGAAGTTCACCTGCAGATTGTGTCTCAGCTGCTGAGTGTCTCGGGGTGTCTGAAAAGTGAGAACCAAAAAAAGGAAAATTTTCTTGAGCCTGTAGAATATGGGATGTGAGAGTTCTCCAACCCCATATCCATGAACATGTCCCTCATGGCCTGATAAGAGCTAGGTGCAGATGCAGGGACTACCCCAGAGACATGCAGAGGTATAAAGAACAAATAAGCTAGACTGGATCCATTGCAAAAGACCAGTCCCTGAGGGGGACCCCCAAATAATTGGCTGTGTAGAAACGTGCAATTCCTTTCATGGTCACAAGGGGGCGCAAGGCTCAGAACACAGACTTCTCAGCACATAGATGCACTTAGATTCACATTATATGAAAGTAAAGGGTGATAAATAATATCGTGTATATCTCAGAGTTAAGGGAGTTGGATCAGCACTGTAGGAGTTGCCAGCTTGTAGGAACCTGTGACCACCAGAGATGGGGCTCACACACGCTTTTCATGCATAGCCAGATCCTCTGTAGACTGAATTATGTTCCAGACTCATGAGCTGAATCCCAGCTGGATCTCAAAGTGTAGCTGCACCACAGACAGGCTTTTGAAGGAGATGATTTCAGCGGCTGGGGAAATAGCTCAGTCAGTAAAGCACTGAGGCCCTGAGTTCAGTCCCAGCACCCACGTAAAAAGCCAGGGCATGCCAGTATGTGTAATCCCAACACTAGGGAGGTAGAGGCAGAAAGATCCCTTTGACTTACTGGCCAACAAGTCTAGCCTGCATGGTGAGTTCCAGTTAAGAGCACTTGTCTTTCAGAGAACTTGAATTTGGTTCCCAGCAACCACCTTGGGCTGTTCACATATAACTCCAGTTCCAGAAGATATGATGCCCTTTTCTGGACTCTACAGGCACCAATACACACACACACACACACACACACACACACACACACAGAGAGAGAGAGAGAGAGAGAGAGAGAGAGAGAGAGAGAGAGAGAGAGAGAGAGGAAAAAAGAAAAAGAAAAGGGGGGGTGAACCACAACTGAGGAATGACAACTCTATCTCAAAACGAAACAAACTGAAAAAGCTGTCTTTCTGGACTAGCACCATCCCACACCTACAGTGTAGGATGCTGTTGGCCAGACACCCCTGTGTAGTGCACAACATACTCATTGTGTGTAACAGCCTGATGTCTTGGACTCTGAGTCTAGGCAGCATAAGGCCCCTCTCTGGAACTGAATAGTGTGTGCACACATGTGCCTCACAGTGCCTTATTGGGACCCAGCATCCTGTCACAAGAAGGGTTCATGCTCCTCCCCAGGTGCTAGACAAGAGACAGCTTAGCATTCCTGCTGCATACCCCTCACAGAACGACAGGAAGCTATTCATCAACCGAGTGAGTGGATTCCCACCGGTGCGGAGCCACGACTATGGCCAGGTCTCCCAATCCCGGCTGTAGCCCATCCAGAGGCCAGAGGCAGCACGCTCCCCCCCCATCCCCCGCGCGCCAATTACGGTAGCCGATTAATTTGCACTTAACGGGGATATTTTCTTTTACTGCAAAGAACCTAAGGGCATAAAACACTGATTCCCCTTCTGGGGCTCGATCCTACTCTCCACATGGCCGTATTATTTAATAACTCTTGCATGCGTCCCAGGCTGCGTGGCAGGGGAGCCTTGTGGGCCATTTCCTATCAGCAGTCTGGTGCAGAGGCCACTCAGACTGTGCTGTTTACAGTTCTGCTTCCCTCACTGCTCCCAGAAGTTTCCATAAAACCAGATGTAAGGTAATCAAAGACTTCCCAATCCCGAGATTCCCCCTCTAAAAGGTTTCTGAGAGATTCTCAGATCTGGGGCTCCTGGTTCCCAAAGACTATTAAACCACTCAAAAATCTATCCCCAGCAAGAGCAATTCCTCAGTCGCAGATACCGTGATCATTTCTCAAAAATATTTCACAGTCAATAATAGTAAAGTGTCTTGGAGTCCCTCGTGCCTTTCTAGCGATGCTCAGAGCACATGAGCAGGACCCCATGGTCTCACAATGGCTGCTGAGGAGACGGTTTGCCCTTGTGCCCTGTGGGAAGAGTGGGCAGCTGGTAGATAGCTAGATATCCCCTGAAGTAGCAGAAATGTGGCCAACCTTTCCATCACTAACATTAACCCCATCTTCCTCCACATGGGGAGGAACCCAGCTGAACTGCCCCTAACCCCAGCTCTGGGAATCAGAGCCCTCTTCTGGACTCCAAGCACACCTGCACTCAAGTGTACATACCCGTATACAGACACACACATATACACAGGATTAAAAATAAAGCAGTTGGGGATGGTAATGCATCCCTTTAAGCAAAGGCAAGTGGATCATTGAGAGTCTGAGGCAAGTCTTGTCTCCGTAGTGATTTCCAGGACAGCCAGGGCTACGCAGAATGTAGAGAGACCCTGCCTCAAATAAACATAAATAAATAAAGTTTATGTTGAGTTATCAGTGAATGATAAACCAATGAAACACTCAGCTTCTGGCCATGTACACCTCATTTTTATACAGCCTTCTCCAGTCCCCATTTCTAGTACCGTTATTATGAGTCTTTTTGTTGTTTTATTTGAGAGAGGTTCACCATGTAGTGCAGGCTAGCTTTAAATCATGGTCCTTCCGGCTCCCATTTGCTGAGATTACAAGCATAAGACACCCGCTTCCAATGATCGGGAACTCTCCCTATTATTCCCCCCAACGTCCTTCTTGTCCATACTGGAATACTGCAGGTAGCCTGGGAGACTCAGGAAGTCACCAATGGATGTGGGAGCTTGACAGGATGCTCTCCCAAAGAGCCCAGGAAAGTAAAGTGCCCCCACTGGGGGAAAGATCAGCTTTTCTTACCAGATGAGAATAACTATTTAAAGAAAATACTGCTTCGAATTCCTAACGTGGTGAGGGCGGAAATGGCTGTGCAAGAACCAGTCCCTGCTGGCTTGCTATTGTACACGCACCTGCTAACATTTTTAAAGCTGGGACTTTATAGAAAGGACATTTTGATTGCTTCTGAAGTTTGCAGAGCGATTCCCCTTTCTCTCCCGGGCATAGGGTCTTTGTGCTGAAAATTTCCCTTGTGGTTGGTTGACTGCAGGCACCAGCAGCCAGGGCTGATGCTGGCGGGCACAGGCACAGCCGTGGCCGTGTTGGCAGGCTCTGCCTGGCTTGCAGGTGCCGAACTGTGGAAATGGAAGCTGAAGAAGAGTGAATAACAGCTCGCACCTGTGCTGAGCATGCATGCATGCCGGAGAATGCCACCCACGGCGCCCGGCACTATCTGAGTTGGTGGCAGAAGCAGGGCAGGCATCCTCTGGGATGGCTCTGGACCATCCTGAGTAGTGTGCTGGACTTCAGAGGGCCAGGGATGATGGGACAGGCCTTGGTTTTGTGTTCCATGGGAATCCTTCACTCATTCCAGGCACCAGTTGGCAGCTATCCACCCAGTCCTGCCCTTAGGCTTGCAGCCCAGAGCTGACAGGAACAGGTGGTAGGCAGCTTGCTTCGTGCTGTCCATGCAGACAGGCAGTACCACAAGGGGCTGAGGTCACAGCATGCCTGATGCCTCTCTGGGGTATGGAATCCTGCGAGTCTGGGGCATTCCTCAGGCCCTCTGACCAAGGTCTTGCAGGACCCTTCAGAGAGAGACCCTTCATGTGACAGTCAGCGGGGGTCAGGCCTTTCTTCACCGAGTGGGAGTGGGTGGCTGAGAGCAGTGCTACTAGGAAGAAAGAGTACAGTGACATCAGTGTATGATCCAGGAACACAGTGACATGAGGCGGTGACACCATCACACAGTGGTTGGGGTAGATAGGCTGTATCTTTAAAAGCGGCACTGGAAAAAGTGAGGTACGTGCCTGCACAGAGGAAACCAGCCCCCACCCACTATGAGAAAGAGCATTCACAGAGGGCTGGAACTGTGTGGGTAAAGTACTTGATGCACAGATATAAGGACCTGTGTTCGAATCCCAGAACTCACATAATGCCAGGCGAGGAGCCAGGCATGGTGCCTACACCACACCACACAAGAGGGACAGGTAGCTCTGGGCATCCTGGTTTCAGATCATCTCAGCCCAGTGTGAGCCATTTGCAATCACAGTACCTACAGATTAAGGCAGAAGGACCTCAAATTCCAGCCTTCTCCTGGCCACAGAGCAAGATTCTGTTTGAAAAAACAAAGCAGAAACAAAAAGATCTTAATTTCTGGAGTCTGAAAGAAGGCTCAGACAATAAAGATGCTTGCCACCAAGACTAACGATGTAAATTCAATCCCCAGGACCAACATACATGCTGGAGAGAGGGGACTACTTCAGGTTGTCCCCTGACCTTCACACTGGCATCCTGGTGCAGATGTGCGCGCGCGCACGCGCGCGCGCGCGCGCGCGCGCACGCACGCACACACACACACACACACACACACACACACACACACACACACACACACACACACACACACACACGGAGCTGTAACAGATCTTCCCAAAGGCAACTCCGATGTGTGTCTGTTCCTATGGGGCTGACAGGGCCATGGGTGTGGGGAAAACTGAAAGAAAGACATCAGGTGAGTGAACAGGGTAAGAACAGCTGTACTAAGTGCCAGAAGGGAATAGAACCTGTGATAAGCAACAGAAGGCAGCTGGAAAGTCAGGGAAAACTGCCCGGAGGAGACCTAAAATGGATGCTGAAGCCCTGTCCTCTTCATAGCAGGCTCAGCCCTCCCAAGACAAAGTACACCAACTCACTCTAAACGGCTGCCATAGCTTGGCCCTAGCACTACATGAGCTCAAAGAACCACCTTCACCCTCAAAATAAACAGGGATGAGAAGAATGAGATGAGAAACAAGACTATCTCAGGGAGGCTATCTGCAGAGGGTGCTTCTAACTGCTTAAGAAATCTGGGAGGCCTTCCTGGAAGGGGTGGTGTCTGAGTAGGATGTTGAGGAGGAACGTTGCCATTTGGACAAGCTAGGAAAGGCCTTTCAGGCAGAGAACAAGTTCCAGAGGAAGGCAAAAACAGAGGCTGGAGGATCTGGAAGGAGACAAAACTAAGTCATCAAGGAGTAGACATGTTGTTCAGAACAGACTCACTCCATCCAGGGAGCAATGGGGAGCTATGGAAGGTGTTAGGTAGGCTGCAGTAGGCTTATGCTTTAGGAAGACCTTTTCTGGCTGTTGTAGGGAACGTGGACAGTGGCAAATTGGTGGGCAGAGATAGTGTGAGGTTTGTGAGGTTTACCCCAGTGCCCTAACGGAGGATGGAG
Organism: Sigmodon hispidus; assembly: GCA_004025045.1. Lineage (NCBI taxonomy): Eukaryota > Metazoa > Chordata > Mammalia > Rodentia > Cricetidae > Sigmodon > Sigmodon hispidus. The sequence continues at coordinate 22,636 of PVIH01015208.1, forward strand.
GCTGGTCCCCTGGAGCATCAGGGACAAGAGAGTAGAAAAGAGGCAACATCAAGACCTTCAGATCCCTGAGAGGAACTGAAAAGGGGGAGGCCTGGGGGAACATCCTATTCTCTCAATTGCTCCATATCTGGGATCACCCTGGGGTGATCTTGGGCCAAAGGAACACCCCAAGTCCTAAATGAGCATATGATCCAAGTCTGACCAATCAGAAGCATAAAGCCAAGGACAGAAGACTACCCGGACTAACGGAAGGCAAACCTAGACTCCTTCTGGGATTCCTGAATGGCCTTGCTCCCTTCTAGGGAGGGCCTAACAGACAGGGAACTGAGCAGTTGATCTGGTTGAGGACCATGATTGGGAACCAGCCATGCTTGAAGACTCCCCACAACTTGTTCAGGAAAAAAAAAAAATGTGTCAGGAAATGTTTTTGCCTCTGATGAATTTGGTACAGAAAGCGGAAGGGGGCAAAAGCTTGAACCCAGTCCTCCAGAGCCACAAGATAATCAGAAGCACCAACACCATGTTGGTATCTACAGTAGGTACAGGGATCCTACAGAGACACTCAGGAGTCTGTAGTAACTACAGCTAGTCCTTGAATGTGATGCTGGCTGATAAAGATGGATGCTCGATGAGGCCCGAGGGAAAGCCAGTAGTTTAAAAGAGGGCTAAGACTCCAGAATTACTTAGCTCCCCAAAACTCCAGAGTGTTGCAGGGATACCTGAGGCCCTGGGGGGATTGAGGAAACTTTACCAGAGTAAATACCACTCACTACCCACTCACCCATGCAGGGGCAATACACCCTCAAATCCTGTAGCCCTACAGGAGGAACCAACCCTTGTGAGGACCCAAGAAGGCTATGGATGGGTGATCAACCTTCTCTCTCTTGCAAGAATGCCTGACCCTAGGGTCCAGCCCACATGCCCAACTTTGGTCAAGTTGATACCTTGTCTGCTTGGCCCACAGGCCTCCACAGATGGAATCCTCCACCATGTGCCCCATACTTCCGGCTCCCCTCAGCACAGTGACCTTTAAGCTTGAAAATCAGATGACTCACCTGCCTCCTTCAAACAGTCCCAAGGCGAATAGGCAAAGTTGAATAAAACTCAAACTTCTGGTTCAGGTCTGTGAGCCTGCCTGCCTTTCCAACCCTACTTCAACTAGTCTGGACACTCACACATTCCTGCCTCTGGGCATACAGTCCCCTTGGTCTGCAATATTTTCCCAGTGGTGTTGGTGGTTCTTCTTCTTCTCCTTCTCCTTCTCCTCCTCCTCCCCTCCTCTTCGTTTTGCAGCATTTTCCTCATGCCTCAGGTCATAGGTCAAATGTAGCCTCTTGTGAAAGACTTGTTGTCTAAGTCACCATATCTAAAGTGATAGGCCCGGCTGTGTTGACTCTGTAGCCCATTATCCAATATTTACTAGTGAGTTCTAAGGACTCCTGAAGCAGTTTATCTTTTTCATGTATTTGTTGGCTTACTTATGACCCGACCCTTTTCCCATACCTGTCATGAGGGGGGAAGCAGTCCTGGGCTTGTGGGAAGAATCTAGACATTGAGTGAGGAAGGAAGGTCAGCTGGCCCTGGCCAGGGCAATGGGTTACTGTGGGAGAGGGTACCCAAGAGAATCTATCCCTGTTTCTGCTTGCCCAGGGTTCTTCAGATGAGGGCCCCAACAGGGCTCAATCATCTTTTGCACCACATTCATGCCATATGGCTGGCAGAGGCTAAATTGCACAGGCTCTAACTTGGAGCGCTCTTGCTTTTGTGTGTTAATAACATAAAGATGGAATGTAGCTTGCCACACATTTTGTGTTTGCTAACTATCTATATGTATATAAAACAGACTTCAGTGTTACCAGCCAACCCACTTGTGAAGTGGAAGAAAAACATCAATTACAGAAGGAGGGAGGGGAGGCCAGAACTGACTGAGACTGTGGATGAGATCTATGCTCAGGTATGAGAGTGCTTCCGAGGACAGGAAGAAAGCCTCAGAATGGGTCACAGTGAGGAGCCAGAGGAGAAAGAGGGGGAGCCTTGGCTCTAGGGCAGGAGCTAATTTCTCCATGAGTACTGCCTGGGGTCACCTGGGCTCCTAGGCATCATCCTGGGCCTGCTCTGTTCAACTCATTCTACATGGGACCCTGTCCATTCATGCCTCTTTATTCAGATGTGTCTGTGACCCTAGCACTAGGGCTGAGGCAAGAGGTTTGCAAGTTTGAAGTTTCCTTGGGCTTCAGGGTGAGACTCTGTAATCATCATCATCATCATCACCATCATCATCATCATCTGGGCCTGGTAGCATACACCTTCCACCTCACTCAGCATTCAGGGAGCCAGAAGCAGATGCATTTCTGAGTTCTGGGCCAGATTGGTCTATACTGTGAGTTCCAGGCTAGTCAAGGCTATACAGTGAGACCTTGTCACACACACACACACACACACACACACACACACACACACAAGTACAATGGCATATGCCTGCAATCTCAGCATTTAGAAGGTAAAGACCGAAAGACTGTGGAAGACCAAGGCTAGCCTAATTTACATAGCAAGTTCCAGGCCTCTAGGGCTACATACACAATAAGACCCTGTTAAAACAAACAAACAAACAAAAACCAGACAAAAATACCCCCCAAATAAAAAAAAAAGAGTATGAAGATTCATCAAAAGTATGAGATTTATGGGGCTGGAGAGATGGCTCAGTGGTTAAGAGCGCCATCTGCTCTTCCGGAGGACCCAGGTTCGATTCCCAGCACCCACGTGGCAGCTAACAACTGTCTGTAGTTCCAGTTCCAGGCAAACACCAAGGCAAATAAATAATAATAAAAAAAAATAAAGTTAAAAAAAAAGTATGAGATTTATTACACCATAAGAGCCATATCTCAAGGCCAAACAGCCCTGGAAATTTTCCTTTCACAAGATTCAACTTTACTCAGCAGGGCACAAGAATGGGGTGAGAAGCCTGGAGGAGTCTTGCCTGACTGACACAGCTTAGCCTCAAGGGGCATAGAACTGATAGAAAGCAGAAGTCTTCAAGGCTGTTTATGATCGCTTCTGCATTCACTACAGACTCTGCATTCCTCACCCCTTGACTGTATCAGCATCAGGGTCAATGGTTTCCACACACCGTCTCCCTGGAAGAAATTGTTCAAAACCTCATCAGACAACTGATTCCGGAAGGGTCACGATGAACACTTGAGAGGCTGAGACAGAGGGATTACCAGTTTGAGAGCATCTGGGGCACAAGAAGGAAAAGCAAAAGTGGAGCAGACAAAGGAGATCCTGGGGGAGATCGTCCCAAGAAGGCCGTGGGTGGTGGAAATGAACTCGTGGACAAGCTGCTCATCACTGAAGCCTGAGGATTAAAAAGCTGGCTGTGACGGAAACAGATGGAAGAGGATTCTGAGGGCTTCAAGTTTATTGAGAGGCTCTGTCTCAAGAAACTAAGTTGGAAGGGGAGAAAAGATGGCTCAATGGTTAAGAGCATTTCTGCTCTTGCAGAGAACTGGGTTTAGTTCCCAGCACCACGAGACAGCTTACAATCCTCTAGAACTCAGTTCTTTAGGGTCTGACGCCCTCTTTCTGGCTTCCGTGGACACCAGGTATGCACATGGTACACATACACATAAAAATAAGGCAGAGAGGATAAAAGGAGATACACTTGATAGCAACCTCTGACTTCTAAACGAAACTACATACATGTGGTGCTTTAAATCTAATTGGCCTTCATAGTCCCATAATCTCATAGGGAGTGGCACTATTAGAAGTTGTGGCTTTGTTAGAGTGCATATAGCTTGTTGGAGGAAGTGTGTCACTGTTGGGGGTGGGCTTTGAAGTTTCATATTCTGAGGATACCACTCACTGTGTTCTTCGACTTCCTGTTGCCTCTGAGTCAAGATGTAGGATTCTCCGCTCCAGCACCACATCTGCCTGCATGCTGCCATGCACCCAGCCATGATAGACTGAACCTTTGAAGTGTGAGTCACCACCGTTAAGTGTTTCCTTTATAAGGGTTGCCTTGGGCTGGACAGTCTTTAATCCCAGCACAGATCCCAGATCCCAGAAGCAGATCTCTGTGAGTTCAAGGCCTGCCTGGTCTACAGTGTGAGTTCCAGGACAGGCTCCATACACAGAGAAATCTTATCTCAAACAAACAAATAAATAAATAAATAAATAAATAAATAAACCATAAAAAATTGCTGTGGTCATGGTGCCCCTTTTCAGCAACCAAAAAAAACCCTAAGACAACACACACACACTGCATATAGAATACAAAAAAGAAAAAGAAACGAAGAAAAAGAAAATTGCAATGCAATACCTATAAAGTGGTGGGGAGAGAGGGAGGGACTGAAGATTTAGCTCAGCCAGACAGTACTTGGCTAGAATCTATCAGTAAGGAAGGGGTTGAGCAAGATTCACCTGCATAGTACTTGCCTAGGATCCACCAGAACTGACTGAGGATGTGAATCAGCTATAGAGTGCTTGCACCAGTGAGAGGCTGTGGATGTGGCTCAGCGAGCAGAGCGCTTACCTGGCCTCCTGAGTTCCAGCCCTGGAATCATTCATCCAATTGATGGCTTTGTCTTCATCTTCTTTCTTGAGACAGGATCTCACTGTGTGCCAGGCTGGATTTGAACTGAAAAGCCTCCCTATTTATCCTGAGTCCTGTGATGACATGCGGGGTTTTATTAGTATTACGGTTATGTACAAACACTCACACTTTCAAAGAAATGTCTTCTAAAGTGTGTAAAAGTGAAAAGATGTCATGCTTGTAATTTACTTTAAAATACTTCATCCAAGGGGATGGGGTACTGACTCAATAAGACAGCCAAGCCATTTTTAAAATTATATATATGCATGATCAAAGAGGGTACCAGATGGTTGTACAAGAGCCACAATGTGGTTGCTGAGAATTGAAATTAAGATCTCTGGCAAAGAGTGATTTTTAACCTCTGAGCTATTTCCCTAACCTAACAAGCAATTTTTGGTCATTATTGTTTTGTGTTATTTCAAGACAGGGTCTCACTATGTAGCTCTGGTTGTCCCAGAACCCACAGTGGCCTAGGATGGCCTCAAACTCACAGAGATCCACATGCTTCTGCCTCCCAGGTGCTCGTATTAAAGGCGTGAGCCACTAGGCCCAGCAGATAAGCAAAATTTTAATTACTAAGGATATGGGGTAAGGAAGGCTCAGCACATTATCATCTCTCTATCTGCATTTTGGGATATTTTTATAATTAAAAAAGTAGGATGTTGCAAGGTAATTGGTGATAGGTGAAACAAAAAATAACAGCCTGAGATAGAGACAGACAATTCCTGTAAATATAGCCAAGAATGAGTAGTCCCCATCAGAAGGGGCCAGTCTCTGAGAAGGTGGGGAGGACTGGAAAGGTGAAGGGAAGACCAGGTGCAAACCCCTCCTCCAGGCAGCCATAGGGGCAGGGAGCCTTCAGGGCAGAGAAATGCTGGGAGGAGACTCTGCCTGCCAGGCCTGCGTCCCCAGGGAGGGACATGACAGCTCTAAAGCAGCTGGATGCTGTCCCTCCATTTTCAGAGGGGCAGATCTAGTGTGGGTTACTTCGGGAAAGGATGATCCTAAATGCCGGGTAACAAGCATTGCAGCTGGCCATTAAGGCAGGAAGGCAATGTGGCCTTCCAGTCAGTGAACTTCGGCTTTGTCATTGATGGCAGCAAAGAAAAAGAAAAGCTAACAAACTAGAAATATTTGGGTGGCTGAGAGCCATTGGGGCATGCTGGTGTATGCTGTGCGGGGTGTGGGTATTGGTATGTGTGTGGGGGGTGGAGGGACCAAAGCTAAATGTCAGGTTTAGGCTTTGAGCAGGTGGGTGAATGATGGGCAAAGAGACGGGGTAGGGAGCTCATTTATCATTGGGCATCTTATGTTGGATTTGCTTAGAGACAAGTAGGGATGTGTAGTAGGTATGGCTGAGGCAGGGGTTGGGCCATCAGGAGTTCCTGCAGAGGGAGTTATGGGCACTAAGGTCTGAGGCCAGCTTAGTCTACAGATCAAGTTCCAGGACACGAGAACTACACACAAAAAACACTGTCTCCAAATGCCAGAGAGAGAGAGAGAAAGAAAGAGAGAGACGGGCATAGTGGCATAAACCTCTAAACTCAGCATTGGGGAGGCTCAAGCAAGAGGATGTTGGGTTAAAGGAGGCTACCTAGGGGCTGGAGAGATGGCTCAGCGGTTAAGAGCACTGGCTGTTCTTCCAGAGGACCCGGGTTCAATTCCCAGCATCCACATGGCAGCTAACAACTGTCTGTAATTCCAGGATCTGACACCCTTACACAGTTATGCATGCAGGCAAAACACCAAGTCATATAAAATTAAATAAGTATCTTTAAAAAAGGAGGCTACATAATGAAACTTGGTCAAAATAACATAATTTTTTGTTGCTTTTGGAAACAGGATTTTTCTGTGTAGCTCTGGCTGTCCTGGAACTCAATGTGTAGACCAGGCTGGCCTCAAATTCAGAAAGATCCACCTGCCTTACCATCTGGCTTAAAATAACATAAAAGTTTTTTTAAAAAAAATTTAAAGGAGGAAGATCAGGAGTAAAATATCAATCAGGGGTTGGGAAAGAGGTCCCACAAGCTTCTCAGGAAGTTCCTCAAGGAAAGGAACATCATCCACTGCTCCACCTGAATAGATCCCTCCCTCCCAGGCTGCTGGGGTGAAAGCACCAGGAATGTCTAAGTTTGTCCAGGCCGTTTTAACAAAAGAACATGCACCAGGTGGCTCCGAACACCAGAAGTCTTATTCCTTACAGGACAGGTCTGGAAGCTAAGAAGCCACAATAAAAGTGGCCGTGCATCCAAAGAGGGCTCATTTCCGGTTCATGGACCTTGTCTTCACATGGTGGACGGGCTGAGGAGACATTCTCAAGTCTCTTTCTAAAGGCTTAAAAACTATTGTAAAATTGTATGTGTTTAGTGTTTTGCCTGCATGGGTGTCTATACACTGTGAGTGCAGTGTCTGGGTAAGCCACAAGAGGCGGGCAGGTCACACACAATTAGAATTACAGATGGTTCTGAGCTGTCATCGGTGTGCTGGGAATCAAACCTGGGTGCTCTTTCAGAGCACCCAAAGCCTTTAGTCACTGAACCATTTCTCCACCCCCACTATTTATTTATTTTATGTGTTTGACTTTAAAAAAAAAAACTTTATTTATTTATTTGCCTTGGTGTTTGCCTGGAACTGGAACTACAGACAGTTGTTAGCTGCCATGTGGGTGCTGGGAATCGAACCCGGGTCCCCTGGAAGAGCAGAGGGTGCTCTTAACCGCTGAGCCATCTCTCCAGCCCCGTGTTTGACTGTTTTCCAGCATTTATGTCTGTGCACTGTGTGCATGGCCATGGAGACCAGAAGAAGGTGCTAGATTACACTAGGACTATAGTTACAGATGGCATTAGCCACTTGGTGGGGTGCTGGAAATCAAACCCAAGTCCTGTGCAAGAGCAGCAATCGCCTTTAACCAGCGAACCATCTCTCCAGTGCTAGTATTTTGCTTTTGTTAATGAGGTGTCATTATATAGCCTGGGCTGCTCAAACATTCATGATATTCACATCTCAGTCTGAGTGCTGGGGTGGCAGGCATATACCACCTCAGCCTGCCTTGCCTACGCCTTTCTTTGCAGTCTTGTCATTAATGGTAGACTCTTTGTCTTGCCACAAGGTCTTTAAGGGCAGGATGCCTGGATTGCACCCATGCCCCCAGGACAGAACTCATCAAGTTTAACAAGCAGGGTGTGAAAGACCTCCATGTGGCCCAAAACAATGACACAATCGCCCAGTCCCTTCTGTTAATGCAGCAGTGTAAAGGACATGATTACAGGGGTGTCGCTAGCTGTCCCCAATATGAGAAATACATTATCGGATCTCCCCTCCAGAAATTAATCAGACACGGGGGGCTAGAGACATACTCAGCAGTTAGCAACATCGGCTGCTCTTCCAGAGGACATGAGTTCAATTCCTAGCATCCACGAGGAGGCAGCTCATAATAATGTAGAACTCCAGTTCCAGGAGAATCGAATGCCCTCTTCTGGGTTCTGTAGGTACGAGGTGTACATGCAAGCGAAACATCTGCATAGGTGGCCAGGTGTGGTGGGTATGCCTTTAGTCCCAGCTGTTACAGAGAGAAACCCTGTCTCAAAAAAGCACCCTTCCCCCCCAAAAAAACCACACAGATAAATAAGTAAATTTACAAAGTTTTGATCATAGGAAAAGACTTCTTGTAGATGAAAAAAAAAAAAAGACTCTTAAAAATGTCTTCTGTTGGCTTCCCCTCCTAACAGAATGTTCATCCCTCCTAACTACTGAAGGCTCCCTAAAGTGAAGTGACTCCCAAAGATCACAACAAAATGGGAATACAGGAGTTGAGGCTCATATAAGGGCGTTTCTCTACAGTAAAGGGAACTGTTTTGTGAGGATTCACCAGCTACTCCCAACGGTCCAGTGCCACCTAATGTAGGGATGCTTTTTCCAGTGTCTTCGTTCAGAGTTACATGCTGCCTCTGGAATCTCCACACTTTGACTCACATCCACCATTGGTCCCTTCCCTTAGACTCAACCCAGAATAACTAGATTTGTGATGTTTGATGTTTCATTTTAAGAGAGAGTCTTAATATGTAATCCAGGCCAGCCTTGAACTCATGACCCTCCTGTTTCAGACTTCTGAGGTTATAAACATACAAGCTCACATCACTGCTTGCCTGGGGGTGCTTCGTTGTTGATTATATATGGTTTTGGGGATGGCACCCAAGTAAGCAAGCACTCTGCTGTCAAGCCATGCCTCCTGTCTTTTCATATATTGTTTATTTCAAAATACTTTGAATATATGTCACTATATATCCCTAGCTGGCCTGGAACTCGCTATGTAAGGTACGTTGGCTTTGAGCTCACAGTGGACAGTCTGTCTCTGTCCTTGTGTACCGGAATTTGTGTCGCCATGCTCGGTCTACAATTTTGTTTTCTTTTTAACTCTGTAGTTTTACATTTTTAATTACGTGTATAGGTCTGTGCTGAGTGAGGTACATGCAGGTGAGTGCCAGTGCCCACAGATGCCAGAGGTGTCTGCTAACTCTGTAGCTCAAGTTTTGACTTTTGTGAGCTGCCCTATGAAGCTGTTGGGAATCTAACTCAGACCCTTTCTTAACCACCAAGTGTTTTCTCCAGTGTCACTCTCACCGTTTTTTAAATGCACAGTGCGGTGGCCTTCAGGACTTTCGTATTCTTGTACTGTCCTTCTCTCTGTCCATCCACATGGCTTTTCATCTTGCCCTACTGGAATTTGATGCCCATTAAACAATGTCTTCTCTCTTTTTCCCAGGCACTGGCAGCCAGCACTTGACTTTCTGTCCCTATGGGGCTGGGGAGATGGCTCAGCGGTTAAGACTTTCTGTCCCTGTTAGAATGACTACTTCAGGAACCTTGCGTAAGTGGCATCTCACAATCTTTAAACAGCCTAGGGGCAGGTAGCAGGCTCTGCCTGAATGTGTCTACTTTAGACATAAAACATTTTGATACTTTCTTTTCCTGGTGTCTAGGGATGCTGGCTTTCCATTTAGGGCAGAGACAGGAGGTTTTCCTTTGCAGACATGCGGGCTGAAGTGGGAAATATAATTTGTAGTGAGAGGTCAAAGGTGGAGAGGCCTCCAGAACCCAGAACAGAGGAGGAGGGAAGGGGAAGCCCTGCCCTCACATGTGAACTAACTAGCCTTTGTGTCTTTAATAACAGCTAAAGAATGTGCTGGATACCACACACCCGACCTCCCTGGGCTTCCTATCACCTGGAAAAGGCATTCTGAAGTGCATCCTGTTGCCCTTCATCTATCCCTTTATTTGCACAGCACAGCCAGGTTTCCAGAGTCTGGGCTGGGCTCTAGGGACACTTAAGAACAGGCCTAGCTGCTTCTGGTCTCGCCCTCCTCTGTGCTTTCTCCCTTTAATCTCAAACCTCCCTCATCCCTCCAGGCTCTGAGTCAGCTTGAATTCCTTCCTAGGTGGGGTTTCAAAGACAGGCAAGCAAAGGAGGCCAGGTTGATCCCTAAACTAGGAATAAAGATATAAGGCAAAATGATGATGATAAATAATAATGCGAAGAGAAGAAACTTCCCACATGGGGGGAGGGGGGAACTTTCTGCAGTTGTTGTGCACAGATGTGGGCTCAGCTTTGCCCAAATTATTTCATTGTTCTATGACTCAGAAACCTCCATGCATATAGGAATTCAAAATTTTGCTCTTTTTCAGTGGGCTGCCAGCACCTGTCCGTGTGTGACTTCCGTTGACTGCCAGGCTGATTATAAGTGAATTCCAACGTGACTAATGGCACGGGATATTATGTACCTAGGCCTGGCACCCACAGACTAAAGTGGCTATGGCTTTGCAGACCTTGTAGGGGAGGATCACTGCCTTGGGGACTCTGAGGCTCCCTGCAAAACCTGATCATTCCTGACTCATGACGACCATGATTTTCAGTGGCATAAGATAAGAAACTCAATCCCAACTAGCTAAGTCAATACATGAAAATAACTGATTGGTTCCAGCATCCAGGAAGTTCCTAGCAATCCAGCCTTAATCTTGATTGGACACAGGGACTCAACAAATCGGAAACCTGCCTCCCAGCAACCCCGGCTCTGCTCTCCAGGAAGAGTTTTCCTCCAAAGCAGGTCAACTTATGTGGCAAGATGGCCTCGTGGCTGCAAGCCCACTTCCAGCCAGCCTAGCAACTCCTAAGGAATGTCATTGGCTCAGCTTGGGCTATGGGCCTGTGCATAAACCAATCGCACAACCAGGAATGTGGTGCTCTGATTGGCCAAGGCCCTGTCTCCCATCAAAGTGCCTCAGAGGGTGGTGCTTAGAGAAAAAATGTTGATCTCTGACCAGAAGGGAGAGCGGAGCCTTCTCTCTCAAGCCCCACCTCTGTTTTGCAGCTGTGTCTGTCTTCAGAAAGCCCAAAAATGAGGAGATTTAACTGAAAGCTGGGGATATGGAGTTCGGATATAGAACAAAGCACCCTTGTGCCTTTGCCCCTGCTGAGGCAGTAAGTTATTGCTACATATATGCCCCCCCAACACCCAGCATACTTACACACCCTCACTTCTCAAAGTATCTGCAAATTAGCCTCTGATCCTTGCAAACCAGAGCTTGGCTCAGAATCCATATGCATTAGCCGTCGCCTCTCTTCTATGCTACACTAGAGTAAAAGGGGATTTTAATTTTCCTAGGTACTTTCCATTGATCCTAGCTTTCCACTTAAAGCAGCATTGACTGACTGTGCTCCCTGTTATAATGGAGTTAGGACAGAGCTAGGACCACCACCGTAGGCTCCCTACTGTGAGGCTCAAGTGTAGCAGTGTGAGGTGGATAAGCCTTAGGGAGCACAGATTGGGGCCTCACTTTCTTTGAGCAAACTTCTTTAAACAGCAGGGCCTCTTAATTTTTTCTGTTTGAACACATTTAAGGTGGGTTGGGGACAAAACTCAGCGGTGAGATTACTGTGAATGTGTGAGGCTCTGGGTTCCAGCCCAAGCACAACACAGACACACGCACAGACATACAGACATACAGACACACATACATGGGGGTGGGTGCTTTTAGGAGCTGGTCAAAGTTTTATCTCTCAAGCTCTTGTGTCTGCCTCTCTACCATGATCAGGGACTGGTTACATATGAAGCTAAACCAAGACCTGGGACAATAGTGAACCTAGGGGTGAGTATCCTAAGCCTCACATAACTCTAGGAAGCTGGACAGTCAGAATCACATCTATTTGCCAATAAAAGTGGAGCACCAGAAGGTCAGGAACGATCCAAAAGACTCATGGCAGAAGAGAGGTGCTACCCACTCTGCACAGTAGCTGGGTCTTGTCTCTAAAGCAACGTGTGAGGGCTCTGGTCTCCATGCTCTTTCCACAGACTCCCTCCAGGCTGTGTTAGTGCTAATGTGCTCTGGACCCAATGTAGGGACAAAAGAAAATGAGCTTATACACCTCAAAGCCAACTATCCCAGGTGGAGTGGCCATCAGTGAGATCTAAAAGGCTTGCAGGCAACTCACTGGACGTTTTTTTTTTCTTCCATAAAGCCCTCCGGGCATTCATTCCCAGTTGAAGTCAAAGCCCCACACACACCCCAATTTTCTCATCTCAGTCATTACTGCTCTGAATAACAACTGCCAATCCACATGACTGCTTCTCTTCCTAAATGAGCTGAAATTAAAGTCTGGCTTTTCTTGGTTTTGATTATTTTTTTAAATATTTATTTTTATTTTATGTGAATTGGTGTTTTGTCTGCATGTAAAACTGTAAGGGTGTCAGATCTTGGAATTATAGTTGTTAGTTGCCATGTGGATGCTGGGAATCGAACTCAGGTCCTTCAGAAGAACAGTCCGTGCTCTTAACCGCTGAGCCATCTCTTCAGCCCCTGGTTTTGATTCTTTAAAAAACAATTATTGGGGTTGGGGTGATGGCTCAGTGGTTAAAAGTACTAGCCCCTGGTTTCATTCCCTTGCCCACATAATGGCTGATAGCTAGTTGTATTTGTATATTAAAAACTCACTGATGGTTTACAGGTGTCACTGACTGGATCTTATACAGTGGATTGCTTGGCGTCACAATGCAAACACATACCCAGTGTTTAGTACAATAGTCTACAGAAGCTGTTTAATATTTTGCTGTAAGATGGACCTTTGCAGCTAAAAATCATCTGTAATTCTAGTTCTAGGGAATCCAGCACCTTCTTTTGGCCTCTGTGGGCATCTGCACTCATGTGGCAAATAGTCACATACACAAATGAAAATAAAATCTTAATGAAACCCCGTCTATGTTAGTCCAGAACACTCTAAGGAAGGTTGGCCTTAGCTGTAGGAACTGCCGGGCTAGGAGGGTAAAACATATTTCATTGTTTCCATTTTTTTGTTTGTTTGTTCAGGTCAGGAAGTAAAGCATGTCCAGAACCTAGAATTTTACCGTGGCCCTTCCTCAGTTATTACTACAGACACTCAGTATTCCATGGCCATTGCTTTCCTCCACTGAGGGGAGCTGAGACTTGAACCCAGGACCCATGCCTATAACCACATGTATTCTACCACCAACCTTTCCTTTTCTCCATTAATTAATTAATTAATTAATTTTGAGACAAGGTTTCTCTGTGTAGCTCTGGATTCCTGGAACTTGTTCTGTAGACAAGGCTGGCCTTGACTCACAGAGATCCTCCTGCCTCTGTCCCTACCTCCTCAATGCTGAGTCCAACCTGTGTTTTGCCTTCTTGAATGTGATGCTTATACTGTAAGGGACAATGATTTGTGATTTTTTTTATTGTGTAGTCTCTAATTCATCTATTTTATTGTTCAGATATGAAGTTATCTAGAACTCTCATTCTTTATTGATGGAACCATAAAGAAAACTCTACCACTGCTACAATAGGGCATTTATTTAGCATCTACTGTGTGCCAGACCTGGTACTGATTCATCTATTTCCCTCAGTTGGCACAGTGAGGGTGGACAGTAGATAGCTGTGGTCTATAAACTAGGATCATTGTGGAATCAACATGAAAGGATTGTTGTTGAATTCCTAGGGGTAGGCTTTAACTTTAAGTGGCTTAACTCAGTTGTATCTTGTTAAGTTCACCGTTTGGTATTGTTACCAACAAGGTTGTGAGTGTATAGGGTCTTGGGTTTAGTTTGCATATGACATCCTGATCAAAATCATCTTAGCCTGCGACTTCACCAATGTGCTAGTCAAGACCTGTGGAAAGGGGTCTTGCTTTGACTTCCAGAAGACAGTCACTGAGGAGACAGGTTTACCCCGAGGTATTACACACACTACGTAGTAAGTTGAGTAGGGAAGGTCTTTGTTTGCCATCCGCCATTGTGTGATGTTTCTCCGTCATTATCCTGTACGCTCCACACACTTGGGCCAGCATGTTGTTGCTGTTTGTATAACATTCTCTAACATGAGGGAAGTGTCCCTCTTGGTCCAGACACTGTCCAGAGCCCAACACTAAACACAATAGAAGAGGGGGAAGGGAACAAGAAAATAGCGATCAAGAGGCTCAAGGTAACATGTGCTTTGCCACTGCAATGCAGCGACAGCGGAGAGGAGGTCCTGGGAAAAGGTCTGATGGCCATGAAGTGACCACCAAAGACCTTTAAGTATTGCGGAAGCACAAACAGCGTATGGCTCGGGAGACAGCACAGAAAGGCTCCAAGGCCCTGGGGTGAGAAAGGGCAGTGGATCCAGCAGCTCAGGCTGAAGGAAGGCTGATTGAGGGTCACTTCACGTTGAGGCATGTGCTTTTTCTGAAACTAAGTTTTGGGCTGAGGTTGGAGACTGCCTCACCTCATGTGGACCATCAAAATCAAATCTAAGATGCCAGACCGCATGCGGGATGGGCGAACGTGTGCTAAAGGAACAGGAAAGTGCTCGGATCAATGAATGAATGAATGAATGAACCGAGAAGCATCCATAAATTAAAGGGCTTGCTCGTCCACACCAGCAGCCTCTATCCTCGTTCTGATCCCAGGCACCACGCGCAGTTGTGACCTTGGGGGACACCGGGCCCAGACAGTGCGCCCGCGCGGGAGGCCGGCAGCCGGCGGGTTCCTATCGCCCGGACCTCCGGTGCATCCCTCCCGCCAAGCCCTGCAAGGGAGCACCGCGATCTGCCGTGCTGACATCCCACTCGCGGCCCACGTGTCTCCTCGTGGTCCCCGCACCTCGAGCGCTCGCGCCAAGATTCTCCCGCGTCCCGTCCGCCAGCTCGCCCGAGCCGCGCGCGCGCCAGCCGACTCTCCCGCGTCCCGCCCCGCGCAGGCCACACCCACCACGTTTGCACCACGCCCCTCCGGCGCGCAGGCCTTGTCATTTACTCCCGCCCTCTTCAGAGGCCACGCCCACTTGCAGGGCCACGCCCACCGCAGGCCACGCCCCCGTCGGAGCTCCTCGCTGGCCCGCGCAGAGACGGGGCGGACCCCGCGGCTTTGCGGCCGCCGCTTAGGGGCTCGCAGCCCGCGGGGCGGGGCTCGAGGGCGGGCCGGGGCCGGTGCCGCGCGCTGGGATTTTTAAATGTCCCGCTCGAAGCCGGGCGCAGGAGCAGCCGGCTCGGCAGCCAGCGCGGTGTAGGGGGCAGGCGCGGATCCCGCCAGCGCCGCGCGCTCGGCTGCCGCCTCCCGCCTCCCGCTTCCCGCCCGCCCGCCCGCTCGCTCGCTCGCCCGCCCGCCCGCCGTCGGCCTCCAGCCCGCTCGAGCGCGCCCGCCTGCGGCGGACACAGTTTCGGGTACGGGCTAGCTACCTAGACTCTCGGGACTCCCGAGCGTCCGAACCGGGTTGGGTCGGACCGGGCCCGGGTGGGGGTGGGGCGAGGCCCGGTAACCCGGTCCCCTAAGGTCTCGGTTCGGGTTGCCCTGGCCGGGGTAGCTATGGGAGACGGGTCAAGGGGAGGTGTAGGAAGGGATACAGGCAGCAGCCCTGGCCCCGAGGGCGGTGATGGATCGGGGGGGGGGGATCCTCTCGGAGGGCGACCGGGCCTCCACCCCCAACCTCTCGTTCGGACCCAGGATCGCAGGCTGCCAGCGGAGCCCGCGGGTGACAAGCCACCCGGGCCCATCGGCCATTTTCCCGGCCAGCCTCCGGGCCCGGGAGGCTCCCGCCGCTCGTCCGTCCGCGCGGGACCGGGGTGGGGGGGGAGGGGTGCCCGGGTCCGGACCGACCGGCAGACTCGGGTGTCCCTGTGCGGGCCATGCTCACCACGATGCCTGCATGATGTTTCCCCCCCAGGTCTGAGTTCGGAGCCCAAGCCCTGCGCCATGCCAAGGGAAAGGAAGGAGAGGTGAGTGGCCCTCGCTGCTGCTGCTGCTGCGGGAGGGAGGGAGGGAGGGAGGGGAAGGGTGAGTAGCGGTGGGGGAGGGGCGGCCTGAGATTTTTTTTTGGGGGGGGCGGGGGGAGCAGCACCTCCGTGACACCATGCCTCTTGCAGAGATGTAAAGGACCACGGAGGCATGAAAGAAGAAGGTGGCCCTGACTTCTCGGTCCGTCCCAGGAAAAGGAAGGCGAATGTGGCGGTTGTGAGTACAAAGGACACAGGTTGGGAAGGACCCCCACCACCATTCCATCTTACCTGGGTACTAAATTTGGGTCTTCCCACCTACTGGTGAAGACAATTAGTTGGCCAGGAGTTTTCCTTCAGTTCAGAGTAACTCAGAACCTAACAAACTTTTTCCCCTTTTCTCTCCGTTTTTTGTTTTTTTTTGTTTTTTTGTTTTTTTGTTTTTGTTGCTCCGTGTCTTCTCTGGGTGGATTGGGATTTTTTTGTTTTTGTTAGTTTTTGCAGGATCCAGATGAAGAAATTGCCAAGACTGACAAGACTGTGAAAAGTCAGGATAGCAGTCAGGTAGGTCTGCCTTACTGCTCTGACTCTTGAGTGCCATGCTTTCTTTCTTCCAGGTTTCCCAAACCAGAGCCGCAGGCCACATGGCTGAAGCACAGGAGCAGAGCCTGTCAGTGTGGCCTGGCTTCTGTTGGGCCGGGGTTTGTGGGAAGGGTTTGTTTCTTGAGTAGCGCTTTTGAGGTTATAGGTACTGATATACCTGAAGGAACCAGAGTGAGCATTATATAATTTAGTCCTGTCTAAGCCCAGGAGGAAAGTAAAACTCAGAAGGCAACCCAGAGCCCTTTGCAAGCCAGCAGAGACTTGTAGCCTTATTGCCAAGGCTAGTGACTTGGGGGATAGGACTCCCAACTACTCCCTCTTTACGTGTGTGGCTTTTATTGTATCAAATATGGACTTCTTCCATCCCTTTAGGTCAGATTTTAAACTTTTATCCTCTTGCCAAGTACAGTTCTTTAATCCCAGCAGCAGGGAAGCAAAGGCGGGGAGGGCATCCATATAGTGAGTTCCAGGCCAGCCCAGACCATATAGTGAGATTTTGTTGCAAAACAATAATTAAAACTTTTCTCCTTTTTGTGGCCCAGAAGGATCCACCATCACTTTATTACATTGACCACTGCTGTCTGGGCTTTGCCTGGCCTCAGAAAGGATCTGTAAAGTTGTATGTCATGACCAGTATTTCACTGGCTGTTCCACTTCTTCTGTCCCTCCTGTGTAGAGCCTGCCAGATCTTTCAGTGCAGCATGGTATCATAATATCAGCAGATCCTTGCAGAGAGAGCTTTTATTATCTCTTTGCCACCAGAAATGGCTGGAGACTATAGTTATGGCTCCAGTGGGCGAAACAGTCTATCTCCAAAGTGGCTGGTGAGACCTTCGGCCTTCATCACAGATAAAGCTGAGCAGGAACAGTATTCTGTTGACCTCCTCTCTTGTCCTGAAGAGGTTTGCGCTGACTTGTAGAGCAGGGAGAGGCAGCTGGTTCTGAATAATGCTTTCTGAGCTACTGTCCTGCCACTTAGAACTGTAGTAATATGTGTTTCTAGAGAGGACCCTGCTAGCCATTAAAAAGGGGGGTTTCTCTTCCTATAGCTTCTGAAGAAAGGAAATGCAGTTCACATTCTTTTTTTTCTCCCCTTAAAGAAAACCTTCAGCAAGTTGGGTTTTTATTATTATAAGATAAGCCATGCTTTGGAGAATTCAAGATAGTTTGTGTTGTTAGCTGTGTCTTTGACAGAAATTTCCAAGTAAAATGAAGCCAAGCCATCCATATTGGCTTTGTAGAGATCTAGGCTCACTTCTGTTCTCGGGAGTAATCACAGCAGTATTTAGAGTGTCCAAGAAAGGACAGGCTCCTTGTCTGAACTGTGAAGACAGTAGCTGTGTCAATAGCAAGAATCCGGTTGTGAATGTCACATCATACTTTTCCTATGAGAAGGCGTTTTCACTGTAGTCCAGAGATGGGTTTGTAGAGACCGTTAAAACAACTGTTGATATACAGTATTTTTCTTTTCTGTGAAGATTCATGAAGCTGGAATTTGGGGCATAGGTATTTTTGTAAGGTTTTTGTGTTTGCTTTAAATGCATAGAATTTTTCTGTGGGGTTGAGTTTAGCCCACTGCAACCAACAGCTTTGAGCCAGTGGGAGTAGTCATATTAAATCCAATGATATTGCGCATCCACAAAGGTCTTTGATTCTTCAGCTATTTTTGTTTTTGAAATAGGGTCCCTATATGTGACCCAGACTGACCTCAAATTCAGTGATTCCCCTGCCTCAGCATCCAGAGTACTGGGATTAGAAACATGTACCCTGCCACTTGAGTTACTCTAAATGAAAAGAATGCCCTGTTCAATAAAATCTCTTTTGCATGTTCACTTTTTGAGACAGGGTCCTACTATGTAGCCTCTGGTGGCCTAGAGTTCACTATATACCAGGCTGGTCTTGAACTCACAGATTGCCTGTCTCTGCCTCCCAAGTGTTGAGATTAAAGGCATGAGCCACCACATCCAGCAAAATATTTTTTTTTCCTCCTTTAGTTTTTTGAGACAGGGTTTCTCTCTATAGCCTTAGCTGTCCTGGAACTCACTTTGTATTGTAGACTAGATTTGCCTTGAACTCATGGAGATCTGCCATCTTTTGCCTCCTGAGTGCTGGGATTAAGGTGTGCCACTGCCTGGCAAGATATAACTTTCTTGTGTGAAGCTAAATAACTAGTCAGTTATTTCTCTACTTGTTTTGTTCCAGTACAAGGATAAAATGCCATGAGCCATGGTTGCAGTTGATCTTAAAGTCAGGCTGATCTGGCATCTTGTGAAACTTGATATACACTCAAAAACATTTAATTGCGCCTTATCCCCTGGCTTCTAAAGCATAATTCTGGAGCCCATTTGCCTGCTGATGGCTCACCTAATTTGTCTATGAGCTGCAGGTTGGAAACTACTGGGTTTATCTCTAAAGGCCTGCTCCCAGATGTGCCAGCCATCTGGCTGTGGAGGGTAGCACTTAGCTTGTACCTTCAGAAGGACTTAATTGTGAATGAAGAGCAACTTACTATAGTGGTAACATGAACCTTTTGAGTCAGTGCCAGTGATGCTAGCAAACACGCAAAGCCAGAACTGAAGGAAAGCTGCCTTTCTCTCTCGGACAGCTGGCAGGAGCTATTGTGGGTAATTTGCATGCCCGATTCTTTGTACACTGAGCAGAGAGGGCCTATATGCAGTTTTACTCCCTTCCTGCTGGTTGGAAATCTGGTCTTTCTCCAAAAGTGGCCTGGCTGCTGCAAGAGCTTCCCCCTGGAAGAGCATTCAACCCAGGTAGACGCCTCAGTTGCCTGTTTTGTTTTCTAGTCTATATTGCTTAAAATGAGGTAGCTTGCTGGTGCCAGGTAGGTGGTGTGCTCCTATCAGCATTTAAGAGGTGAGGCAAGAAGATCATGAATTAGAGACCAACTTGAACCTTATAGGCAAGACCCTGTCAACAAACAAATGAGTCAGTACATAAAATGATACAAGTGCAAGTCTTAGATTCGAGGCACTTTCATGCTAGCAGATTCATTACCTGCTTAATACCTTTGTTCTCTCTTTTTTTAGATAAATTTATTTTTATGTATGTGTTTTGCTTTTTATGTCTATATGCTCCACTATGTATGTGGTTGGTGCCTGAGGAGGCCGGAAGAGCCTCTGGAACTAGAAACAGTTGTAAGCAACATGTGGGTTCTGGGAATCAAATGCAAGTCCTCTGCAAAAAGCAGCCAGTATTCTAAGCCTTTGAGCCATTTCTCCAACCCCTGGTATTTGTTTTAGAGATCAAAGTATGGGTTCTTTTAAAGAAATAAAATCATCTCCATGGACTCATTAGTTTGACCAGTGATCACAGCTTGATTTGGTTCTAATGAGGTAGTGATTTATCTTGTTTTGAGTTAGGTAGAACCAAAGGTTCCTGTTGTTGGATATATATATATATATATATATATATATATATATATGGCTAGTCTTTTTTTGTAGCATAAGCTGACCTCTCTTGTGTCCAGTGGGCCACTCAAGTACTTCATTTGATGTCCATGTGTCCTAAGCTAGTTACAGAAGTGACATGGATGCTTTAAGGTGGCTTTTGCTTATCCGCACTGTCTCCATCCTGACAAAAGCCAGTGATCTACCAGTGTATGAATGGACAAGGTGCTGGTTTGTATCCAACACATTGCAGTATGTTTCATTGGCAGCCTTGGGATGATAATTCGTCATCTGTGGACCCCTGTTCTTTTATACCTACCCCTAACAAAGAAGAGGACGGTGAGGCTGAGTGCCCCAAGACTGCATTTCAGCCTCGCAAGATCAGACCACCCAGAGCCTCCCCACTTCCAGTCTTGAAGTAAGTTTTGACTTTGATCCATGGCTTCTGGTATCCTTTGTCTTTTTGGTCCACATTAGTATGAATGAAGACTGACCTAGTTCTTGTTTTTTCTTTTTAAAGCTGGGGCAATAGAGAAGAGGTTTGGAGGATCATGTTAAACAAGGAAAAGATTTACCTAAGAGATGAGCACTTTCTGCAGCGCCATCCTCTCCTACAGGCAAGGATGCGAGCAGTTCTTTTGGATTGGCTAATGGAGGTAAGCTTGATCGCCCCAGCCACTGGAGCCAGGCCTTTGTCCCATTGCTAGACCTTTCTGTACACTGCAGTCTCTGCATGTGCTCATTTGCATTGGCACATTTTGCATCTCTGAAGCTGCCTAGTATAAGTACTTTGATGGTATTTCTTGAAATCATTTTGTTCCTTGGACATTTTAAATTTGGCATCTCATTGTTTGTCCTATCTTAAGTTTAAGTAATCAAAAGTTGTGGTTTCTAATATGTTGTAGAAGTTAATAATTATAATTTACTTGAATTTCTACGTGCTAAATTGTTTTTAAAGATGTCTCCTGGAATGTATGTATATATCAGCTGTGCAGGTCACTGTCATTAACTGTAGACATACATGAACAGGTTATCTGCAATGGTCAAATTTCACAAGTCACTTTAAATTTCTTGGGTCCAGTCTTTCTTCCCAAGCTTTTTTTTTTGGGGGGGGTGGGGGTTCTAGACAGGTTTTCTCTATAACTTGGAACTTAATCTGTAGACCTGGCTGGCCTTGAACTCACAGCTTCCCAGGTGCTGGGATTAAAGGTGTGTGCCACCGCCGCCCTGTTCCCAGAAGGATTTTATAACAAGCTATCTTGTTCTAATTTTATTGAGAATCATTTCCCTACTTTGTGCAGTTGTTGATCAATAAGCAAGTACAGGAGACTGGAGTGGAACTGGACTACATATTCTAGGCCTTAGGTTCCATTCCAGGCAGCTCAAGAAACAAACTAAATTCCAAAGTTTTTTAAGTATGACAACTAACAAGATAAGATAATCACTAAACACTAAAAAAGAAAGGAAGGAAGGAAGACACTTAAAGACTGAAGCTCGGGGCTGGAGAGGTGGCTCAGAGGATAAGAGCACTGACTGTTCTTCCAGAGGACCTGAGTTCAATTCCCAGCAAAACCACATGGTGGCTCACAACCATCTATGATGAGGTCTGGTGCCCTCTTCAGTAAAACTGTATGCATAATAAATAAATAAATCTTTAAAAAAAAAAAAAAAAAAAAAAAAAAGACTGAAGCTCTAGCTAAGGTTGGTACACTGGCCTCAATCCCCAGTACTGTCAACAGGCAGTGAGATTTGATTAACCACTTCTTACCGTGAATGAACTTTAGATGACTGAAAATCATTTCAAACCAGGGCGACATAGTAAGACCTCCGTCTTAAAAGGAAATCTAACTGGTACTACTTAGCTGTGAAGTAAAGATACCAGTTCTTACTCTGAGTCGAAATGAAGCTTATAAAGGGGGTTACACTCTGAGCACTCTATCTAGGCTTTGCAGGATGGGGACTGGTCTATAAAAATGCCACTTTGAGCCTGTCTGTAGTCACAGCTCTCAGTCAGGACAGCAGCTAGCATTCTCAAGTGTGCTCCTGCTGTGCCTTAAGCTCTTCTAACATGGACCCTCTTCCAGGTGTGCGAAGTCTACAAGCTTCACAGAGAGACATTCTACTTGGCACAGGACTTCTTTGATCGTTACATGGCATCGCAACAGAATATTATAAAAACGCTTTTACAGCTTATTGGAATTTCAGCCTTATTTATTGCTTCTAAACTTGAGGTAAACCATTCACTACATAATTAGCATTATGTCTTAAGTTCTGCCTCTCTGAGAGGAAACAGTCAACTATTGTTCATATGTATGTATCTTGAATTCTGAGAGGCTTCTAAAGTTATGGTGACAGAGTGGGGTGGATGGACATGAATGGACCAAGAATACAGACAAGGAGCAGTCCATAGACCATTTAGAGTAATACAGTTACTTTACGCACAGTTACACTTGGAACTGAAAAGGCTGAATTGTGTCTAGTGGTTGCTACCTGGACAGCTGAGGTAAGAGGCCAGCATGGCTAGATGGCAGGGCCCTCTCAAAAACATCAAAAAGTTGTTCCAGTGTGATTATACAGAATGAACAACAATGAAAAAATTCTGCTTTTTTTATCCGTGGGTCCAGACAGGATCTCTGTGTAGCTCCAGTTTGCTCAGAAATTTAAGAGCTCTGTCCTGCCTGCCTGCACCTCTGGAGTGCTGGGATTAAAGGCTATCAAAACCAACTAGTTGTACTTCTTGATAACTAGTATGTTGGAGTTGATGAAGTGAACCTGTGTAGAGCCTTTCAGTATAACCTCTTTCTATGTCACCATGTTGGAATCCTTTTGGATGCATATCCTAATATGAAACTTGCAGCAACTGTTTTTAATAGCATCT
Source organism: Sigmodon hispidus (assembly GCA_004025045.1). Lineage (NCBI taxonomy): Eukaryota > Metazoa > Chordata > Mammalia > Rodentia > Cricetidae > Sigmodon > Sigmodon hispidus. Next base: position 45,369 of record PVIH01015208.1, read on the forward strand.
TCCTTCTGTTCCCTTTTAGGAAATCTATCCTCCAAAGTTGCACCAGTTTGCTTATGTTACGGATGGTGCTTGCTCTGGAGATGAAATTCTTACCATGGAATTAATGATGATGCAGGCAGGTTACACATTAATCTCTCTCCCTCTCCTTTGTGTTTGTGTGTAAGGGAGAGACTTCAGCTGAGTATACACGCCTCTCTTTCCCATGTGAGGTGTGGGTGTACCTACCCAGTGGGTCTTCTCTAGCTAGACATGGGGTGGCAGGGACCACGGCTACATCTTTTGAACTTTTCACAACTATCATCTCTTTCCCTTCAGGCCCTTAAGTGGCGTTTAAGCCCTATGACCATTGTGTCCTGGCTAAATGTTTATGTCCAAGTGGCATATGTCAATGACACAAGGGAAGTGCTGATGCCTCAGTACCCACAGCAGGTCTTTGTGCAGATTGCAGAGGTAGGTGGACTTTCTGTTTCCCCATCATGTTTTAGGGGAGGGGGGCCCACCACAACTCACTAGGGGCTTCTAGGAGCTTCATGTGGCATCTGTCTTAGCACGCCTGTCTTCCCTTAGCTCTTAGATCTGTGTGTCCTGGATGTTGGCTGCTTAGAATTTCCTTATGGTGTCCTTGCTGCTTCTGCTTTGTATCACTTCTCCTCACTGGAACTGATGCAGAAGGTTTCAGGTACGTTGGTTTTCCTGTGAGTTAGTTCTTCAATCTACAGAGCAGCTGTCAGCTACAGACTGAGCCTCTAACTTCTTACTTGCAGGCTATCAGTGGTGTGACATAGAGAAGTGTGTCAAGTGGATGGTTCCATTTGCCATGGTTATCCGGGAGATGGGAAGTTCCAAGCTCAAGCACTTCCGGGGAGTTCCCATGGAAGCCTCCCACAACATCCAGACCCACACCAACAGCTTGGATTTGCTGGTCAGTGATGCCTGTGCTCCTGTCATATAAGTGCTCAACCATTGCTGCCTGAACAACCTCAGTTTTCTTCAGACAGGTCCCAGGGCCTTGGAAAAGCCAGTTCTAATTCCATTATGGACCAATGTTTCTGGTCCACAGATCCTGTGTCGGGGTATCTGCAGACCAGAGCCTTTAGGTGGGAAGGGTTGCTTGTTAAGACAAGGTCTTAGATAGCCCAGGCTGAGCTAGAACTCAAACGTCTTCAGCCTCTACTCTCACAAGTAGTAGGTTTACAAGTTTGCCACCATGTCTAACTTTACATTTATTAGTTTTTACTTTTATTATTTCTTCCTCTTGCCTCCATATTAAAAATGTACATCAAGCGAGACAACACTTTGTCTAATGTTGACAGCTTTCCCTTTTATTCCATGTAGGACAAAGCCCAAGCAAAGAAAGCCATATTGTCAGAACAAAACAGGATTTCTCCTCCTCCCAGTGGGGTCCTGACACCCCCACACAGCAGTAAGAAGCAGTGCAGTGAGAAGGAGACAGAGTGAGCAAACCTGCCATCACCTCCAAAGACAGTGGTTTAGAAGCAGCTGCCTTGGAGGTCCGGAGCCCCTGCAGATGCTCTGCGGAAAGGTGCATCTCTTCCAAAGCAGCAGGAATCTACAAAATGGCCTCAGAAGAAGTGCTTTTATTGAATGCTAGGTCAAGTACACCAGCCACCTCCAGAACACCCCTGAGTGCTCCAGAAGCTGCTAAGGAGGGTGCTACTTGGCCCACTGACTGGACTCTTCACACAACAAAAGCTTGAAATTAGGGAGGCCACCATTGTTGCTGGCCTCTCTCTGCTTGGGTGTTCTGGGTGGACAGGTGGTTGTGAGCAAGAATGGGATGCGGAGCCCTCAACCTGGGCTGGCTGCCCTTCTCTGCTGTCAGCTGACAGCATGTCCTGCCTTTCATGAACTTTTGTAAGTGCTGCTATGTCTATCAATTTTTAATAAAGATAATGCTATCTTTAAACCAAGTTCTCTTGGTTTCATAATTTTTGAGACAGTCTTGCAGTGTAAGCCATGCTGCCCGAGAGCTTGCCAGGTAACCTAGACTTCCATGAGGTTCTTCTCCCACAATGTCCGAAACAGGCAGCGCTAGTGAACCTATTCCACACCCCGGGAATATCGTTAGTGTCATCTCCTCCCCAGACTACTTAAAGGTCATTACAGAGTTATAATTCATGCCCTTCACCTCTTACCAAATCTAGAGAATATAACAGATTTTGTTTAAACAATCTCACATGGCTTGAAAAGGAACCTTGGCACATTGGTGTACACCAGCAAAAACAGCATGTGGGAGGATCTAAAGTTTTGGTTGCCCTGGGCCCTTAGGAAGGCTCCATCTCAAAAGACAGAAATGGGGTGAGGTGGGGTACAAAGTTAGATGACATAGTTGAAGTGAAGGTCAGGTTATTTAGTGCACAGTTTATTTTCTGGTGGGCCATAGAAACACCCCGCACCCTGCTGCTGATGCCTGGGTCACTTCAGACCTAGTATGTCTGGCTTTCACAGTGCTTCAGTTTATGTATCCATACAGGGGAAAATAACTGAGCAAGTAAATGCCATTTATTTTCAACTTGTTATTTGAACCTGGCTTTCAAAAACAGGTGGTCATTTTAGAGCTATATTGTATTAATGCAAAGTTGGAGGTATCTTATAATACTGGAAATCTTCCTAGTAAGTATCAGAAATCTACAGGAAAGATAGCTCAGTGGTTAACAGTACTAGCTGCTCTTCCAGAGAGCCCAGGTTTGTTTGATTCCTGGCTCACCTCTGTAACCCCTTTTAGGAAATATTATCCCTTTCTGGCTTCCTTTGGTACTACATGCAGGCAAAACATTCATTCAGATAAAATTTTTAAAACAAGTCTACATCTAATATCTATCCAAACACCACTATTCCTAACTAGTCATTTCTTTGTTGTTTTTTGTCTTTTTGAGAGGTTTTCCTCTGTGTAACAGCCCTGATTGTCCTGGAGCTTACTTTGTAGACCAAGCTGGCCTCAAATTCAGAGATCAGCCTGCTTGTGCCTCCCAAATGCTGGGATTAAACGTGTGTGCCACCACACCCAGCTAACTAGTTATTTCTAAGTCTAAGTTATTTCTAAGACAAGCAGAGACATTTGTCTTAAAAAGCTGTGGCTACCATTGGGACCTACATGCTAGGACCCAGGGCAACCTGGGATACATAAAAAGACCCTATATTACAACACACAAAAAAGCAGTTGTGTTTGGTTTGCTTGATACAGAGTCTAACTGTGTAACCCATAGTGGCCTCAAACAACCCTCCTATCAGCCTCTTCAGTGTTGGGATTGTAGGTTTATAGCACCATACCTAGTATGGAGCTTTTCTCTATTGCCTAAAACACTGGTACTTAGGTGTCGGCATGGAACGCTTTCCAGTGCCATATTCCCTAGGTGCTAAAACAGCTTACTGTTTTGTCATTTCATACTAAGGTCATGTGGACTGTGTTTCTGAGGCAGACAGGTGCGCCTTTTAAGACGTAAACACAGTGCCGGATCGATCCACCTCTCTCCCTTCAAACTCAGCTGCACAGGAGACTGCAAGATATTCGGACAAAATTAGGTTGTAGCTCAGAGCGAGGATGGAAGGGAAATCAGATCTGATAATGTCTCGTCCTATTTACCCAACCGTGCATTTTCCTACCACATGTTCAGCAGTTTGAAATTCAGATCACATTTATACCTTGGACATTGTTAGAAGACTATTTTTATCCCTGCTGTAATCATCTAATTTGCTGATTACAGGTCTCAAATTGCCACAGAGAACTCAATTTTTGAAAGAATTGTCCTGTTTGATCAAATATGTTATTCAAGCAATGCAGTCATTTGTTCCACAAGGTTACCTAGCAGGCAGAGTTAACCAGGAGTAACAGCATTAGAAGCCCACACTTAAAACCAGGCATTAGCCAATCTACCCGCGACAATAGAGTCCTAAATATAATTTGCCGTAGACACTCAGTTCCTGTGCTGACAGACAATTGCATTTTCTATTCAATGAGCATAGATTTTTTTTTTTCCTACCTCGTCCTAATTCCAAATTTAACTCCAGAAAACTCTAATGTGCAAGTTTCACTGGCTTACCTGGTAGTATTTCTAAGGAGCCTCAGATGAGGAGAACAATATTATTTCTTATTAAATAAACAAGCCCCTTAAGTCATTTTTCTCATCAATTCCAATTCTAAAAAGTATAGCATCAGACTGGCCCCAGAGGGTCAAGTCTAAGGCTGGCTTTTCCCACCTGAATGAATGAGGTACTTCCCAGTGGGTCCTCTTCTATGTCCAGGACATCACCAATGCTGGAGAGTAGGTCCAGCCTGAACCCAGGAGCAGGGTGGCTTCCAGGGACAGGGCTGGAGCAGTTAGTTGTTCCAAGTGCTGTTGAGGTTTTGTCTTTTGAGACAGTTCTGCTGTATAGCCCACAATGTTGTGAAACTAGCAATGCCCCTGCCTCAGTCTCACATACTGGGATTATAGGTGTGCTTCACCATGCCAGGCTGGCTGTGGCTGTTGAATTCTCTCTAGAAGTGTTCCTAACAAGGAGTGGAGAAAGATGAGACCAAAAAGGTAACAAAGACTGCACATCAAACTAAAGATGGGTGTGGTGGCCTGGGCTACAGGAAACGGGTTAGTAACGAGGGATAGGGTGACAACAGACATGCTCAGAGCAGGTTTGAAGACAGACACCGAGGGAAGTGGCTCCGTTATGGTTCTGTGGCACTGTAATAAAACAAGTGCAGTGCATGAGGCCCATAAAGGGAAGGCAACAGGGACACGAAAAAGCCAACAGCTCCCACTTACTGTATGTATCTCATGTGTGTGCATGCATATAAGTGTGCGCCACCCTGAGCATGCGAAGACCAGATTACTGTATGTATCTGATGTGTGTGCATGCATCTAAGTGTGCGCCACACCAAGCTTGTGAAGACCAGATTACTGTATGTATCTGATGTGTGTGCATGCATCTAAGTGTGCACCACACCGAGCTTGTGAAAATCAGATTACTGTATGTATCTGATGTGTGCATGCATCTAAGTGTGCGCCACACCAAGCTTGTGAAGACCAGATTACTGTATGTATCTGATGTGTGTGCATGCATCTAAGTGTGCACCACACCGAGCTTGTGAAAATCAGATTACTGTATGTATCTGATGTGTGCATGCATCTAAGTGTGCGCCACACCAAGCTTGTGAAGACCAGATTACTGTATG